>JAQFVV010000968.1:0-144406 GCA_028023455.1 Epiperipatus broadwayi | reverse complement strand
GTATGGGTCTCCATACAATTGTTATATCAATTTATTAAAAAATTTTAAATTGAAGATATATTACAGCTATATGATGTTGATTTTATTTCTAATAATCTTTCAAAAGTTTAATCAAAGTAAACTATGAATATTTGATATGTAAAATTGTGCTAATATTTGGGAGAGACGTTTCAGTAAAAAAAATGATAATATTATATGGTTGGGAAAACTGGCCATGATTAATACTGCATTAATAAGTTTTGTAAATAAATGTTTAAAGCTAAAAGTTTAAGAAAAGACAAGTTAAAATTGAATGCATATATATTTATTATTGATAAAGATTAATATTTAGTAAGTGAATATAAATATTTTATTATTAATGGTATATGATAGAAGAATAATATTTGATTTTATAATATCGAATTATTATTTTAAAGTTGTTATAGTATATTATTTGTTTTAAAAAATATTTATTTTATAAAATTGAATTGTTAGTTTATTTTTAGATAATTACAAGTGTTTATATCTGTGTTGTAAGTCAGGTGACAGATAGACATATGTACACATATGCTTGTAAGTTTTTTTAGTAAAGTTGCAAAACTGTTTTAAAATTCTATTATAAAATTTATAAATATTATATTGGCTATCACGAGATAAAAATAAAAATAATTAGTGTGAAATATTAAAACTGTTTTTTAAAATACTGTTTAAAAAATATAATGAATAAAAATAGACTTAGTTTGTTTAGAAAAATAGTCTTATAAAAGTTAAAAGTGAAATAAAGTAAAACATATATTTTTAAAAATGCTTAAAGGATTTAAATAAATGATAAAATTAATTTAAGAATTAAATAATGTAATAAATAATAAATATTAAATAAATCATTATTTATTTTTAATTTTGTATTGTTGGTAAGATATGTAAATAGGCAAGCAAGGTGATTGTTTAATTTACCAATCAAGTTGGTAATTTATTCCGGTATAAAAACAGAGGTTCAATTGTTCAAGGGTGATTGTGATTTCTTTTAAGTGAAGTGTGCTATTAAATATAGCTAAGTAAAAAATTATAGACGCTCTCGTAATAGTTTCTTAATTCATAAGAGAGTAGTTCTAAATAATTTTATAAAAGTTTACCGTTTAATATTGTACCGGTCGGTTTCGTCTGTTCATATAACAAGATCTAGCATCTAGGCAAAAGTACCTCGAATCCAATCCTGTGCAAGATACTTAGGTCAGGAACATTCATGAACTCTGCCCTATTTGCCTATTTTCCAGATCTACCAACTTATGAGCAACAATTCCAATGATACTGATCTAATTTATTCCTACCCCGCCGGCATCACAAAGTCGTGACACAAAAAGACTCTTATTCGAACTTGGTTCATGTCTAGAATATTATAATTAGCGATTTTCGATCATCTAGTAAGGGAAACCTTTTTATATTACATCAAAATTATTTCTAATCAATAAATGAAACAATGACTTAGATATTTAGAAGGATATAAAATTTATTAAATCAACTTGAAATATATATGATTGCAAACGTTATTGGTGTTACAATGTAAATAAAATGGGTGTTTATCTCCCTTGGACAACATTAACCTCCCTTACAATCCTATACAATGAACATATTTAATCATCAATAACAAATAATTCATGGCTTTATTCTATTGCGGCTATTTATATGTCAATAATTTATCGATTGACTGGGATACATAAGATTTTTAATAATAGCGCTAGACTACGGTACCTAAAGTTATTTGAATCCACCAGTAATAAAACAATAGCACTCGTACCAATACGTAAGTTTATTAAGTTGGATGATAAGGGTAATTTTATTTAATTAATATTTGCATTTGCTATATAAGAACGTGTGTGGGAAGCTAATTCAGGAAAGAACAATAATGGCAGAAATATCGTATCTGCAAGTGTGAATGAAATATATATTAAAAAATGGCAATCCATTTAGTATAATCATAACAGTACGGTTTAGGAGAATTAATAGGCTTTTAACGAGAATAAAATCTGGGAGAGCGGTACGTGTATGATGGCAATGGAGAGATCTATTCTAAGATCTAAGAAGATGCTTCAATTCACCGTTAAAGAAAGGCGACTCTCTGCAAACGTCGGCAGGGTCGGGTCATAAACAACGAAGAATGCACTTTATGGAATTGCCATAGGCTGGACTTTTGCCAGAGCGAACCCTATGCCATAATATCACGCACTGAAGAAATCCAAAAAG
Organism: Epiperipatus broadwayi; assembly: GCA_028023455.1. NCBI lineage: Eukaryota > Metazoa > Onychophora > Udeonychophora > Euonychophora > Peripatidae > Epiperipatus > Epiperipatus broadwayi. The sequence goes on along the minus strand of JAQFVV010000968.1, from coordinate 142,186 downwards.
GTTTGCCAAACCTTGTCCTTGGTATTGGAAGTAAAAATGAATGAAGCACAAAGATATATATAATGAAAGGCCGGTATACACGTAACGCTTGCATTAATATAAATATATATATATATTTAACTAAGGAATAAAGAATTATCGCCTATCTTTATTAATAAAAACCCAGCGTACTGGTATGATTTGATTACTACGTGGATATGGAAGAATTACATTTTATGCTAATATAATAGAGCTTATAGAACTAAATGATTCCCCCCCCCTTCTGTATTACTTTAAACTACACATAACCTTTTCACAATGGATAAATAATATAAATCTTTGGTTTTGAATGCTTTTAATAAATAAATACTTTTCGTATTATTAAATATATATAAAGTCAGTGGTGGCTATTGATTTCAAGAAATTAATATTAATTTAATTCATATAAATCTATTTGTAGATTTTAGAAGTTAGCGCTATTATTTAATTAACCAAAAAAAAAAAAACATTTCTACGAAAATAGATTTTTACTTAGTTGTTGAAAATAACACTGTACAAGAATTATCAAATTCTTATTTTATTTCCCCAGACTGGCAGGCACCCGCTATACTAAGAATAACAAGTTTTTTAAAATATACTAGATTAATTACCCTCTAAAAGTAAGGAGGGTTTTCTTTTATTAAAAGAGATAGCGTAAGCATTTGCGATTCTGGGGGGAAATTATCGACATATAATTTAGTATCTGAAAGTATAAAATATAATAATGAAAATAAAGTATTGCCGCTTAGACGTGAAATTAAGAATTAACAATTATTCATGAGAGGTTTAATGTGGGAGAGATTACAGCTAAGTTATATAGAGAGAGAACGAGTTACAATTAACAAAAAGGTAAGAATTTTACAAATTGATTCATAACTAATATTAAATTTTACAAATAAAAGCTTTACAACATGTTTAAAGAAATAGATAGGTGAAAGTTAAAATTATTCATGGTAACTTTAAGAGTCTAGCAGCATTTGAAATTGTTACCTCTGTACAAACTTGGCTGTTCTTTTGATGATTTTGGATTCCCTCGGAGAACTAGATCTAGTTTGTTAAGCAGTTATTCAGGCAGGTAGTAAGTTTATTATTTAACGAACAGGCATATAATTATAGTCTATGAGTTTCAGGATCCATGGGCACAGATTTCAGGGAAAGCCATCTCGAATGGTGAGAAAGGCGACTTAGATTTACTCAGTACACATTGAAATTTACGAGCGCAACTTTTCTTGGTGACTGCTCTCCTTGACTGTCTTCCTTACTCTCCTCAAAATAATTTGTAATTATTCCATGCCTTGGTATTTTTGGAATCCCTTTCTGATTGGTCATTGCAATCTAATTTCCTAAAGAATTCGTATACAAGCTTTTACCCATTGTGATGGAAGATGCCATTGTTAGATAAGTATTCAAACTTTAATTAATTTTGATAAACGAAAATGTTTGTAACAAAAGTAAATCAATTAAGTTTAGTTTCTAATTTTGATTTTAGAGAAACTTTTAATTAAAGTTATGTTAGAATATTATACAAGATTACGCTTCTCACCTTTAATTAATTTTGACTAATTACAATCGCATCTTCCATATTGGATTTAAAAGAAAAGTGGAGTTTAACGGCAAAAATAATTTAAAAACACCATTTTATAAAATTACCTGTAACGAACCTTTTCTAGTAATTATTTGCTCAGTACATTTGTCTCTACAATATCTAGAGATATCTGAGCTGCAATTAACCAACAATTACTATAACTTTTATAAAATAAATAAATACAGAAATTATAATATATTTTGATATTATAAGTCCGTTATAATTAATCCCCCATTCCCTATTGCGTATACGAATTTTCAGATGCTACATTTATTAATTTTATTTTGCATGTTTAAATTCAGATATTTATGCCAATATCGTCGTTAATACATATGTTAGTTAATAATACTCAAACTAAAAGATACAAACAAATGTGTTAGTGAGTGGAATATATATGCAAGAATAGGGTTTGAATTTAGGTTGGTAGCGGAAGATTGGAAGTGGGCTGTGAAGCGCAATCTGAATCTCAGATTCCGCTTCAATATGCAGTGCTAATTTAGTAATAATTCCCTATTGATCGTCTCTATCAAAGCTCAATTTTACTATCAAATAATCATGAAAATATCGTATATTGATAAAATGTGTTGGAAACTTTATATTAAAAATATAGTGAACACTGGATTAACTAGGAGAATTACTAGTTGGATAAAAATAATATATTGGACATTATATGAATTTAAAAGTTGATTATAATTAATTTTTTATAAACAAATATTGTAAAGAAAGATAAATACTTCTTTATGAAGAGAGTATTTTTAAATTGTATATTTTAATATATCTTTTGGTAAAGATATGGAAGTTAATAATAATTGCAGAAATACTTGCCTTATTAAGTCTTTGTTATTTAAAAGACTAGATGTTGATAGCTTTTAAAAAAAAAAAACTGATAATTTGGAAATTTAATTGATAAATAAATAACTTATAAAAACGTTATAATATTTAAATTCTATATGCTGGTTATATAGAAAAATTTAAAAAAATGTTTTGCTGAATATTTTAAGAAATGCGCATAGAAGTATATGTGGATATCCAAGTCAATTTTTATAAAAACTTAAATTAAACATTTAACTATTGATTAATCCTAGGAAGATAATAACTTTTAAATAAATCCGGATCCTATAAACTGTTTTAATTATTATTTTGTTTCTTTATGGTGGAACTTATTTTATTTTTTTTTTAAAAAAAAAAAAAAACGTTTTCCATTTATTTTATAAAAACTGTTTAAACACGTGATGTACCGGAAAAGGATGTGATGTTGGTAAAATGTTGTGCCTAGGAAAAAAAGAACAATTGTGGGTGGAAAGAAGACACCGTTGGATTTTATGTAACATATTTTGTTTTCTTAACTAACATAGATATTTAATTATTTATTGATCTATTAAAGATAAGAGAGGTACATTTTTAAAAGTAATTACACATTAATATAACACTTAATTTCATAAAGTTTATTTTTTTTATATAATTTTACAACACGTAATATTTTAAGAATAATTGTTGAGAATAAATGTGATATTATTTTGTAAAACTATAATCCTGGAGGACATCGTTTGGCTGATTATAAATTGGAGTATCATTTATGGTAATAATTATATAATATTAATAATTTAATGTATTTTGCTTTGTTTTCTTTAGATAAACCAAATATTATTTGATTGTTGAGTGAATGTATAAATATTTAAAGAATATACACGCATAATACTATCAATAATAGTTTTATTTTAATATGCATACTTTATTTTATAATATAAATTTAATACAACATAATAAGAGTTATCTAGAAATAATTATATGATTCTTTCGTGAATAAACTTTAATGTCACTGTTACAATATTAGGAGTTTGATTTATTATATTAGTATGAGTCATTTATATTTATTTTCAAGTTAATAAGAAGTAAAAATATATCTATATATATTTTTTTTTATTAGACAAGTTAAATTAATTTTAGATAGAAATTTATATTTTGTTTGAAGGGTTTATCATATATAGATGATGGGATATAAGAGAGTTTAGATAGTCATTTTTTTTTAATTGGTAAGCTGATACTGAAGTTAAATAAGATTAGAATGATATTAGAAGATAGGATTTTATTAAGAGGGAATAGGAATAACAAGTAGAGAAGAATAATAGTTTAAATGGAAAAGAATCATAGAATTTTATTTTGATATAATAACTGTATGAATTGGTAATTTATAAATAAAAATTTTGTCTTCACAAAATTGTTGAATAATTTAAAAAAAAAAATTTTTTAAGAAAAGAACATATATGTATTGCATATTTTGGTAAGACATATATTATGAAATTACATCAGAATGAAGTAAATAATTATGTAATCAATAAAAGTCACATAATATTACAAAGTTATATCAATCTATCCCTTAGTTGATATTTAGTTAATGCTAATAATAAATGTAATACATAATAGTTACATTATAATAGAAATAGCTATAATACTTAAATGGAGTAGCATTTTAATTGTTAAAGTTTGTTTATTTCACATGTGCTACCTAAGTGATATTTCACATAAAAGCCTTTTATTGTACTAAGTGATTATAAATGATATCTAGTAAAATATAAGTTCATAAACTCAATTAAATGTTACTGATAAAACATTTAAGAAATGTATTGATTATTTATTTTGGATTATGGAAATAATAACAATGTAAGAATCTTGTATTATTATTTTTCTTATTTTTATTTTCTTGATTTACATTTATAATGTAAATAATGTATATAAGTTGTTTATTAAAGATGATGTAAATAAATTTGTTTAAGTTGTTTTAAAAGTGTGTCGAATTCATTATTTTGCACCACAGCATTTGACAACAAATAATTTGAATAAAACATAATATTTGCACAATATGAAGTTAAATTATTATTATTTTTTAAAAAAGAAATACAGTATTTTCTTAATATAATTTATAGAAATTCATTTGACACTTACTTTATATTATGTTATAATAGGTTGCAAAGTAATTATAATGCACAATATAAGAGTATAATATTATTTATTTTCACATATTCATTAAATTATAAGATTTTATTATATTCTCAATTAAGATACTATATGAAGATGAAAGACATGTAGATGATTTACTTGTTTTCTTAATGATTAGTAGTATAAAAAATAGATAAGGTTAACTTATACATTGGAAATTGTTATTATTAGTTATTTATTATTATTATAAGTTAAGTGTAGTTAGGTTTGATCTATTAAATCCTTTATCATGCCTATCGCAAGAAGTATTATTACTTTAAGATAATTAAAAAGAACCTGAGATTATTTAGTTATATTTCTTTGATAAAAAGATTGAGATTTATTTATTATTATTATTATTGAAGTTAGTTAATTTTATAAAAGACATAGGAGTGCTATAGATGTATTAGTGAGATAATAAAAGAGGTAATAGTATCTCTTATGCCATTGAGAGTAATATCTTAGAAGATATGGCCTCAATGTAAATTCAATTACCACTTGTAACTTCACTTCATATAGTCTCATGATTTAATAAATACTTATTTAATTAGTGCATGATATTGAACCATATTAATTTTCTGTTAGTAGTAATAGAAATCCTGATAAGATATTAGTGTTATAAAAATATATTAATAATAGTTATACATATTTTAGCTCTAGCATAACGAGTTAAATGAGCTGGTCATATTTTTAAGTTATATTATATATTTCTGGAAGTGAGGTGTATAATATATATATGTATGGATTTTATATATATGTCTATGGGTGATGTGGATCTATATGTATATATAGGGGATATATGTGTATATAATTTGATGTGTATATATATATATATACATATATATATATATAAATATTTAAAAATACAGTATTTAAAAGCTTATAAAAATATATGTATAACCGTCACGTAGGAGCACTTTCAACTAACTTGTAGCTTTGTCAACTATCACATTTAAAATGTCAGCTTTCCCATAAATCTATGATGTCAACTTTCCCATAATTCTGTGATGTTAATGTTTGCTGCTTGCCTATTAACCAAATGTTGCTTGTATTTACATATCAACATCACCTCTTTAATTTTCCTTTTATTATTATTACTTTCAGTTTCCAATATTTTTACATTGTTATAATTAAAATCAAAACCATATATACATGATTTACTATGGTCATAAAAGACAGAAGCTGATAAATTATCATTATTTTTAAAATTTTGTTTTGTGTTTTGAACTTTTTTAAATAATAAGTGTTCCTTTGTTCTTTTTTCCAATGTGCACCTTGATTCACCTATATATCCACAACCACACCCACATGTCCATTTGTAAACGATACAATTTTTATTTGTAAATAAAGTTTTATCATTTGAATTGTTTACTAATTTATTTAATGTAGGTGGTGCATAAAATGCAATATCACATATTCCTTTATAAATTTTCTTAATGAAACTTGCCTGTTGATTTGAAATATATGGTATTGATATCCACAATTTTTTATCAGAAGAATTAACACTATTATTTTTTTTATATTTATAAGTAAAATTTTTAATAGTATAATAAACAGAATCATAATTGTATCCAACATATAACAATTCCTTATAATAAGTTTCAATATTTTTAGTTTCATTTGATGCATATTTACAACGGTTATCATTTCTAAATAAAAAGGATTTCAAACCTGCCATTTTATGTGACATTGGTACTTTTGATTAATATGGAATATATCCTCTTTTTGCTATTGGTTTAAGAGTCATATAGTAATCCAGTTTATCCTTGTTTCTGGTTATTTTGAGATCTAAAAATTGTATACTCATTAAATTTTCATCTGTTTTAATCCACTTTAAGCCCTTTATATTATTTAATTTCTTGAACAAATCATTAATAGCATTTGGCTTTCCACAAACAAAAACATCATCAACATATCGATTGTATAAAATAATATCTTTCTGATAATGATCCTTTTTAAAAATATTTTTTTCATATGTAGATATAACAAAATTACATATCTGCACAACTGTAGGAAGTCCCATGGGCCACCCATTATTTATTTTATAAAATTCGTGCTTAAAAATTGCATAAATGTTTCTATCAATAAAGTTTAATGTTTCAATAATAAATTTTATTATTTTAACGTTAACATTTTTTAATTTCAATGCATTCTTAATTATTTCAATAGAAGTCATTCTGTCAATTGATCCGTACATTTCACTGATATCAAAGGTACAAATTACAGAAAGATATTTTATACAATCGATATGTTGATGATGTTTTTGTTTGGGGAAAGCCAAATGCTATTAATGATTTGTTCAAGAAATTAAATACTACAAAGGGCTTAAAGTGGATTAAAACAGATGAAAATTTAATGAGTATACAATTTTTAGATCTCAAGATAACCAGAAACAAGGATAAACTGGATTACTATATGACTCTTAAACCAATAGCAAAAAGAGGATATATTCCATATGAATCAAAAGTACCAATGTCACATAAAATGGCAGGGTTGAAATCCTTTTTATTTAGAAATGATAACCTTTGTAAATATGCATAAGATAAAACTAAAAATATTGAAACTTATTATAATGAATTGTTAAATATTGGATACAATTATGATTCTGTTTATTATACTATTAAAATTTTTTCTTATAAATATAAAAATAATAATAGTGTTAATTCTTCTGATAAAAAATTGTGGATATCAATACCATATATTTTAAATCAACAGGCAAGTTTCATTAAGAAAATTTATAAAGGAATATGTGATATTGCACTTTATGCACCACATACCTTAAATAAATTAATAAACAATTAAAAGAATAAAACTTTATTTACAAATAAAAATTGTATCATTTACAAATGGACATGTGGGTGTGGCCAAGGATATATAGGTGAATTGAGCTGCACATTGGAAAAAAGAACAAAGGAACACTTATTGTTATTTAAAAAAGTTCAAAATACAAAACAAAATTTTAAAAATAATGATAATTTATCAGCTTCTGTCTTTTATGACCATAATAAATCATGTGTATATGGTTTCGATTTTAATTATAACAACGTAAAAATATTGGAACTGAAAGAAATAATAATAAAAGGAAAATTAAAGAGGCGATGTTGATATGTAAATACAAGCAACATTTGGTTAATAGCCAAGCAGCAAACATTAACATCACAGAATTATGGGAAAGTTGACATCAGAGAATTATGGGAAAGCTGACATTTTAAATGTGATAGTTGTCAAAGCTACAAGTTAGTTGAAAGCGCTCCTAAGTGAAGGTTATACATATATTTTTTTATAAGCTTTTAAATACTGTATTTTTAAATATTTATTTATAAATTTGAGTATATTATTTTGAAGAAATACAGACATCGATTTATAATATATATATATATATATATGAAGTAATGGTTATATATATATATATATATATATATATATATATATATATATATATCATTCAAATATTGTACTTCTGATGAAGCCTGCTGGACAGTCAAAACTTTCAGAAAAATAAAGATTTTTTTTTGCATTAAAATGTAAATGAAAAGTTATTATAAGCAATATATATATATGAATATATGAAAAATGAAAAGAAAGTAAATTAGAAGAATAAGAACATATTAATATTTCTTTACTATTTTTTTATTTTTTTTATTTTTCCATAATAAATTTGTGAGTTGTAATTTTTCACATATATTAAAAAAAGAAACTTATTTATAGAAGTTTTTGCTTAATGACACTGGAAGATATATCAGATTTGTTACATGTTCTTTGTTTAATGTGAAAATAAATATTGTTTTTGTTATTAATTTATTTTCTCTTATAGTCATTTCTTCCCACTATCCAGTTATTATTCAGATGTCTAGAAACATCGTAAGAATATTGTAAATGCCTTTAAATCATTATCCATTAAGAATACATGGATATTAAAATATTGTCATAAGATTCACATTATTGAAATTGCATCTAAGACATTAGAATTATCTCTAAGAAAGAGATGATTTTGTTGAATAAAGATTCATCATTGCATATTTATCATTCAAGATCACGTACGTAAATTTTGTTTGTTTCTGAAAGATCACTATGTCGATTTTGAATTATTATTTCATATTTATAAGATTATGCTATTTTTACATAATAGGTCCAGATTATGAAATTACTTTATTTAAGTTCAGAAATGTTTAAAATAGATCTATGAATGCGATATTTAAAATGGCCATTAAATTCCTTATCCATTGATAATATCCAAATGTTAATCTAGTAGATAATTGTTCTTTTATTCTAAATTAAAAGTCTGTCATGGTTATTTAAATTATTATTATTATTATTATTATTATTATTATTATTATTATTATTATTATTATTATCATCATCATCACCACCATCACGATCGCCATCATAATTTTGAGATACAATATCTTACGGCTAAAAGTATGTCTCACTCTTTTTGTCACTAGGATTTCATTCGTTGCTAAATAATCCAAAAGAGTCAAAAGAGAATTTATTTTATCATAATTAAATTTAATTATATTTAACCTGAGATACAAAACTTATTTATAAACCATATTATTAAAGAAATTATTATTGTTAAAAAAGGAACATTTTCAAATAAGATGTCATTATAGTAAATATTTAATAAAACATTGTCATATTTTATAAATCAAATGTTTTATCTGATCATGGCAATAAGATGCTTAGAAGATTGATAAAAAGTTTGGCAATAGTAGATGTGAAGTGAAGAATTTTTAGTATGTTTAATGACTTATACTTCCAATATTAAGTATCTTTACTTTTAAAAGATGAATTCTCCTCCTCATCGGTTACTAATGTTGCATATTAACTTAATGGTAATTATTCCTATTATTTATTCCGTTCTTTTATTGTGGTGCCATATGGAATATTTGAAACCCATTGAAGTTAGCTTATACAATATTCGGGTATTTTCTATGAGTTACCTTTTTATTGGTTACAATACATATTGCTGGGTATCTGTACAAAATTAAAACAAGAACAATAAAAAAAACTATATAATATTAAATAAAAAAGTGTATAATATACTTAATGCAATTTTGAGTTTCATCAGAATTATCTCCACAACCATCTTTTTTATCACACAGATACAATGTAGAAATGCAGTTATTATTATTGCAAGTAAACTCTGATTCAGAACATCTCTTTAAGGCTATAAATATTAAAAAATAATTTTATTATTTAAAATTTTATCAAAGTATATAAATATACCCATATAGATATTCAAGCAATTATTTTTTGTAGGTAATTTTGTTTAACATCAATTATTCATGTGAGAACAGAAAAATTGTATGTATAAAAATTTTAATCTAAAACGTCATTTTTAAAGCACAAAAGCATTCAGCAACGCCTGTTAAAATTGATAGCGTTGATTGTCCTACGTTGTTTACCATCATTATAATAATTTTCAATTATACTCAAATACTGGTAAATAAAAAAAAGATCAAAATTAATAAACACTAAAAGTATATATCTTTTAGTTATCTATTTACTTAAAAATCTATCCTGAAGATTAATGTTTTAGTTTTTTTCTCATATTTTTCAAAGTCAGAGGTTGTGAAATTTTGTTGTTGAAGTACAGGAACACAAATTTTACAGATGGTTCTTACTTTTTTGATGAATCTCGAGTAAGATGTAGAGAGATTAAATCTAATTGACAAAAAAAGGATTGAAAAAAATTATTTGGAGTATCATAGAAACTCTATTTTATATGATAATTCATTTGTTGTAGATACTGGGTTTAAAATACTGAAAAAATCTCATTTGAGATTAGACTAAATGAATAAAACAAATTTTGAGTTATTAATTTTTAACTGTAAAGTAAGTTCTCATCTCAGATCTGAGGAACCTTGTACAAAAGAAAATGAAGTCACTTCCATAAGATAGACTTCAATATTTCAATAATATTTCATGAAGAATATTTAATGAATTATCTAGAAACATATAAGGCATTTCTTATTTTAAAAACGGGCAATTTTAATCATGAGAATAGGTTAACTATAAAGAAACTACCCATGAAATATTTGAATTACATAGGCAATCAGTCCAAACAATGGTGCTTATAATTATTTTAGATGAATGTTAAGTGAATATATATATATATATATATATATATATATATATATACAATATATATATATATATATATATATATATTGTACCCTCACTTCTGGAAAAATATAATATTATAATAAAATGGGTCTAGCTCAGTTAATGATTATTTTCTTGGCTAGAATAAATATAATTGATAAATAAAAATATTTGGTACTTGTGACTTTTGACCCATGTGGCCACCAGAGGCACTAGTCAGGGTCAACCACAGAAATATTTAGAGTAGGGGTCCAAAATGCAGCATTGCAAATTCCAGCTGAAAGGTGGCGCTGTTCACAATGTGTAAGCACAGGAACATTCCACCAGCTGGCTGGCAGCAAAGCTGCCCACTTGGTGGCGCTGTTTGCAGTGCATAAGCCCATTTAGCACACATCGTCTGCTACCAGCAGATACCAAGAACCTAGCTGGCGCTGATTGCAGTAAACACATCTAGCTTATGTGTCGTCTGCTAACAGCGACTACCAAGATTCTAGCCCACTATGTGGCACTGTTTCTCTACAGTTACACACGGAAACACTACACACTGATAGAGTTTATGTACATACTACTTAAAATATGAATGGCATATAATGTACAAGTGTGATTAATTAAGAAGCTACAACTATTTAAATATTCTTTTAAACTTAATAGTATCACATGCTATTTCACAGTTTTATAAATGGTTGTATTTTTACATTTTTTTTTTAAAAATCGATCTTTTTTTTTTAATTATTTACTCTATGTCAAAATGTTATATATAAGTCGAGCATGGCCACTTGAATGGCATCATAGATTTACATACAAAAGTACGCTATAATTAGACAGGTTTGATAAAATTATAGTGTAGAAATCCTCATAATTATTCATAAAATATTTTATTAATTTATAAGTCAATTCTAAATTTAAAAATCGATCTTTTTTTAATTATTTACTCTAAAAGTGGTTTTTTTTTAAATTAAAAAAAATGTAATTTTTACAACAATCGAAAGCTAATTTTTTCCCCCTTCTTTCAAAACTAGAGACATTCCAAAGATAAATTCTAATATATTTAATTAATAGGGGCTTTACTAATGAATAGCTATGGTCAATTAGTGAATTGGATTGATTTAATGAGACAGAAACTGATATATGATGAATTATATTTATTGACAATTTCATATATACTTGATATAACCCATTACTTAGTGTTGGATAATGCATGCAGGCATTTTATTTACTAAACATTACCCTAGGCCATTTAGCAAAATAAATTTGTGGCTATTATTTAATTATGCTAATTTTATGCTATATAATAAATCACTACAATCCACTTATTAGTTATGCCCTTTCATCATCAGTTCAAGTGGCTATTATACATGTAATCAAACCAAGTCTGGAGTGAAGTTTAATAAAACATCCGATTATGATAAATTTATATATTAAATATGGGCATATAAAGCCTCTAGTTTTGTCAGCTTGATTAAAAGAGCCAACTCTTCTGTAGCATGAGAAATACATATATGCTACTGACGGGAATATATATATATACAAACTTTACTTTATCCCGTTCATTCTCTTAGTTATGTATAATTAATAAACATTTAAAGGACTTACGAATACTTTAATAAGAAAAATATACTTATGATTACACTCCAGGCTAGTTTAATCTTTAGAAACATAATAATTAAAGGTTGAAAGTTTGGATTTATAAGCCACATTTTATATTTACATTAATTATTTAATAAATGACAAAATAATAACAAGCACAAATGGTCACCATTATTTATAAATTAAGGGTTCGAAACGGAGTGCTAATTGACGCTATAATTAATACAATACGAAGATTTTAAATATCTTCAAAAAGTATATATTTCGTAACTAAATGTGCACCATTTCGAGACAGGCATAATTAATAATAACTAAAATAAGCAAGAGAGAAATAAATATAACTGAAGTGATTAAGTTATATAGCAAAACAAGAAGTTAATAAAGGAAATTAACAAAAGTATGTCATTTATAGAATTGAAATATTATTGATAAGACAATTTAGAAAGAGTTTACAATATAGTTAGCTAACCTGATTTTGAAGCAATAATGATTATTTTGAATTTTACACAGAGCTCTGTGATTTTAATAATTTTAAAACAGATACTCGAGCTGGAATGAAGGTGAGTTCTTTGACGGCTTATGGCATCTTCTCTTTAGTTGGGAGACGATTTAAGATGGTATTCCTATAGCTGGAGTTGGAGTAGTTGAATTTCAATGAAGGTGAGTTCTTTTAACAGCTTATGGCATCTTCTATTTATTATAAGCTTGTTAAGGCAATGTTGGTTGTTGCTCCGGCCTTGGAAGGATCAAATTCCGATGTTCCATCTTGGCAAAGGCAACAAATTCTTGCCTGACTAGCAGGCCATAGATAAATTAACAAATTGTCAGCTTCTCATAGTAACAGCTCTTCAAAAGCAAGATGGAGTATCTTTTCCGCTAGCCTATTTATATATTTCTACCAAGTCTTAACACCTTTTGGAATTTCGTTTGCCTCAGGACCAATTGACTTTTAATTAAACAAAATCATATAATCTAATTTCTACTACTGATAAAGTCTTCAAGGTGTTATTTTTAATTTACTTTAAAAAATGATTAAAGTATATAAATTATATAATTTTGATTCAGATTTCATTAATTAAATTTCTTTTTAGGTGTTATGCTTAGCAGATAGTAACAGTATTATGATTTAATGATAACATCTTTTGTTGAAACAAATTCAATCAGTAAACTAGATTTTATTTTTACCCCAGGTGCGGTCACTAATTGATTTCTTGTTTACACAAAATTCCCATTTTTAATTATAAACCGATGACTTATTTTAACTAGATATAAATAACTTTTAACATATTTTCTTTATATTGTTTATTTAAAAAAAAGCAAATTTGACTGATATTATAAAAAAAATACTTTAGTTTCAGTTATATCTATTAAACTTTAAATCAGAAAACCATAAATATATTATAAAGAAAACATTTTACATTATTTTTATTTAATCTTAAATATTATATGTACAAATCATTATGCCATAATTTCATGGTTTAAATTATCCATCCACATACAAATATAATACAAATATAAAATTTAAATTATCCATCCACATACGAATATAATACAAATATAAAATTTAGAATTTTATATTCGTATTATATTCATATGTGGATGGATAATTTTATATTTGTATTATATTCGTATGTGGATGGATAATTTAAATTTTATATTTGTATTATATTCATATTGTATTATATTCGTATGTGGATGGATAATTTAAATTTTATATTTGTATTATATTCGTATGTGGATTATAAAATTTAGAATTTTATATTTGTATTATATTCGTATGTGGATGGATAATTTAAATTTTATATTTGTATTATATTCGTATGTGGATTATGTGGATGGATAATTTAAATTTTATATTTGCATTATATTCATATGTGGATGGATAATTTAAACCATGAAATTATGGCATAATGATTTGTACATATAATATTTAAGATTAAATAAAAATAATGTAAAATGTTTTTTTTATAATATATTTATGGTTTTCTGATTTAAAGTTTAATAGATATAACTGAAACTAAAGTATTTTTTTTTATAAGATCAGTCAAATTTGCTTTTTTAAAAATAAACAATATAAAGAAAATATGTTAAAAGTTATTTATATCTAGTTAAAATAAAAGTCATCAGTTTATAATTAAAAATGGGAATTTTGTGTAAACAAGAAATCAATTAGTGACCGCACCTGGGGTAAAAGTAAAATCTAGTTTACTGATTGAATTTGTTTCAACAAAAGATGTTATCATTAAATCATAATACCGTTACTATCTGCTAAGCATAACATTTTATAACTAAAAAGAAATTTAATTAATGAAATCGGAATCAAAATTATATAATTTATATATTTTAATAATTTTTTAAAGTAAATTAAAAATAACACCTCGGAGACTTTATCAGTAGTAGAAATTAGATTATATGATTTTGTTTAATTAAAAGTCGATTGGTGCTGAGGCAAACGAAAGTCCAAAAAGGTAGGCTAGTGGAAAAGATACTCCATCTTGCTTTTGAAGAGCTGTTACTATGAGAAGCTGACAATTTGTTAATTTATCTGTGGCCTGCTAGTCAGGCAAGAATTTTTGCCTTTGCCATGATGGAACATTGCAATTTGATCTCTCCAAGGCCGGAGCAACAACCAACGTTGCCTTAACAAGCTTATAATAAATAGATGTCATAAGCCATTAAAAGAACTCACCTTCATTCAAATTCAACTACACCAACTCCAGCTATAGGAATACCATCTTAAATCGTCTCCCAACTAAAGAGAAGATGCCATAAGCTGCCAAAGAACTCACCTTCATTCTAGCTCGAGTATCTGTTTTAAAATTATTAAAATCGCAAAGCTCTGTGTAAAATTCAAAATAATCATTATTGCTTCAAAATCAGGTTAGCTAACTATATTGTAAACTCTTTCTAAATTGTCTTATCAATAATATTTCAATTCTATAAATGACATACTTTTGTTAATTTCCTTTATTAACTTCTTGTTTTACTATATAATTTAATCACTGCAGTTATATTTATTTCTCTCTTGCTTATTTTAGTTATTATTAATTACGCCTGTCTCGAAATCGTGCGCATTTAGTTACGAAATATATACTTTTTGAAGATATTATTTAAAATCTTCATATTGTATTAATTATAGCATCATTTAGCGCTCCATTTCAAACCTCTAATTTATAAATAATGGTGACCATTTGTGCTCATTATTATTTTGTCATTTAGTAAATAATTAATGTAAATATAAAATGTGGCTTATAAATCCAAACTTTCAACCTTTAATTATTATGTTACTAAAGATTAAACTAGCCTGGAATGTAATCATAAGTATATTTTTCTTATTAAAGTATTCGTAAGTCCTTTAAAAGTTTATTAATTATACATAATTAAAAGATTGAACGGGATAAAGTAAAGTTTGTGTATATATATATTCCCATCAGTAGCATATATATATTTCTCATGCTACAGAAGAGTTGGCTCTTTTAATCAAGCTGACAAAACTAGTTTTTTTTTTTTTTTGTGTTTTGTTTTTTATTTATTATTGGTTTGGGAGGGGGGGAAGTTTTTTATTTTTTTTTTTTTTTATTTTTTTATATATAATTAAAAAAAGAGACTCTTTTTTATTATTTTTTTTTTGTTGTGAGAATATAATAAAAAAATTTTTCCCCCCCACCCCCCCCACAATATAAACTCTTCGGTGTTAAAAAGAAACATTCTTAAAACCCCTCCAATCTAAAGCTATCTGTGAGGCTTTATATGCCCATATTTAATATATAAATTTATCATAATCGGATGTTTTATTAAACTTCACTCCAGACTTGGTTTGATTACATGTATAATAGCCACTCGAACTGATGATGAAAGGGCATAACTAATAAGTGGAATGTAGTGATTTATTATATAGCATAAAATTAGCGCAATTAAATAATAGCCACAAATTTATTTTGCTAAATGGCCTAGAGTAATGTTGTTTAGTAAATAAAATGCCTGCGTGCATTATCCAACACTAAGTAATGGGTTATATCAAGTATATATGAATTTGTCAATAAATATAATTCATCATATATCAGTTTCTGTCTTATTAAATCAATCCAATTTACTAATTGACCATAGCTATTCATTAGTAAAGCCCCTATTAATTAAATATATTAGATTTTATCTTTAGAATGTCTCTAGTTTTGAAAGAAGGGGGAAAAATTAGCTTTTTTTTAAAACAAAAAACCGATTGTTGTAAAAATTACATTTTTTTTAATTTAAAAAAAAAACCACTTTTAGAGTAAATAATTAAAAAAAAAGATCGATTTTTAAATTTAGAATTGACTTATAGATTAATAAAATATTTTATGAATAATTATGAGGATTTCTACGCGATAATTTTATCAAACCTGTCTAATTATAGCGTACTTTCGTATGTAAATCTATGATGCCATTCAAGCGGCCATGATAGCAAATTTCACCACTCGACTTATATATAACATTTTGACATAGAGTAAATAATTAAAAAAAAAGATCGATTTTTAAAAAAAAAAAAATTTAAAAATACATCCATTTATAAAACTGTGAAATAGCATGTGATACTATTAAGTTTGAAAGAATATTTAAATAGTTGTAGCTTCTTAATTAATCACACCTGTACATTATACGCTATTCATATTTTAAGTAGTATGTACATAAACTCTATCAGTGCGTAGTTTTTCCGTGTGTAACCATGGAGAAACAGCACCACGTAGTGGGCTAGAATCTTGGTAGTCGCTGTTAGCAGACGACACATAAGCTAGATGTGTTTACAGCAATCAGCACCACCTAGGTTCTTGGTATCTGCTGGTAGCAGATGATGTAAGCTAAATGGGCTTATGCACTGTGACCAGCGCCACCAAGTGGGCAGCTTTGCTGCCAGCCAGCTGGTGGAATGTTCCTGTGCTTACACATTGTGAACAGTGCCACCTTTCAGCTGAAATTTGCAATGCTGATTTGGGGCCACTACTCTAAGTATTTTTGTGGTTGACCCCGACCAGCGCCTTTGGTGGCCACATGGGTCAAAAGTCACAAGTACCCAATTTTCATTAATATTTTATTCTCTACATCCAAATTGATATTTTTTTTATAAATAAATAATAAATAAATATTTATTAAATCTGGTTTCATGATACAATAAAAAAGATCATTACCAATATCTCATAGAACTACCTCATCAAGAACTATCTCCCCTATTACTTTTCAAATATCTAATTCTAACTTCAATACTAATCATTAAATTATACCAATAATTCTTATCTTTTTTTAAATAATTTTAAATAAA
Organism: Epiperipatus broadwayi; assembly: GCA_028023455.1. Classification (NCBI taxonomy): domain Eukaryota; kingdom Metazoa; phylum Onychophora; class Udeonychophora; order Euonychophora; family Peripatidae; genus Epiperipatus; species Epiperipatus broadwayi. Next base: position 124,619 of record JAQFVV010000968.1, on the reverse strand, counting down.
TCTCAGGTTCTTAAACTACTTTAAGATAATCAAAATTACTGTAGTAAAACATGATAAGGGATTTGATATCATACTCCACCACACCTAACTAATGACAATAATAAAAAATAATAATAATATTCTTCATTGTATGATTTAATCTTACATATCTTTTCCTCCACTATAATTCTTATTTGCCATAATAACAATAATAATAATAAAGAAATAATATAATCTTTTATCTTTCATATAATAACGCAATAATTATGTGGTAGTATCTTATAATCTGAAAAAAATATATGTGTGGCAATGGATAGCATTATAATTCTTCATAATATTATAATAATTAACTTATGACCATAAAGATAATGTAAAATGTAATATTCTTAAATAAGTAATCTTAAGAAAATATTATAATTCTTAAATAATACTTTTATTTATTTCTGTGCAAAATGTTATATTTTGGTTCAAATCTTTGTTTTTTAAAATATTTACAGGGTGGGAAAGAAATAAACTTAACACACAAATTTTGAAAAAAAAAGTTTAACAAAATGTTATTACAACAAATAAAATAAACAATGATCTACTTAATATTTACAATTTGTACAATAAGTCTTGTACCATTATAAATGTATTATTCACCATAAGACAAATAAATGAAACATAAATTTAAGTCTTCACTCCGACTTAAAAAATACAATTTTCTATTTCTATCTTCGTCAAAATTCTATGATAAATCTACAATTACTTTACATTAATTCTAAATATTATCTCTTACTAAATATCATTACAATATGCTTCCTTTAAAGCATACCTTGGTTACGAAGCATACAAAAATAACATTTCGAATATGTGTCTTATCACTAAATAATTTCTCATTTTGAAATGTTATCATTGTTAAACAAAATATTCAATGTTGGTTTATTAATAAAATACTCGGACATCATTGCTAATCATATTATTATACCCAATATCTCTTACTTAGTATTATTTTAATATGGAATAGTTGTAATTATTGATGCACTTCTTAATTATTAAAATAAATACAAAATATTCCTATGCTTATCTTGTACTGTTTCGTTTTACTACATTATCCATTTTAAAAAAATATGCAATACTTATATAACTTTAAAATATTTGAAGTTATTTAAAATTTTAGAGCAACTTCATTTTATTTGCATTCATTCATGAAATTTATTTTATTTTCAAAATAAATATAGGACATATTCTATGATTCTTTATTATTTTATTCAGTTTGATTCTTAATTCCATTTTGCATTGGCTCTGTTCATCTTCACAAGTAAACAAACCTATCTTATTCATTAAATAACAGCCCTTAAATTCTAAATTATTTATTATTTCCTTTTAAAAATACGATACTGTGCGATGTAATTGCTTTGGAAAAAAACGTGATAGCGAATAGATGTGTAGGCATAGGGAAGAAACTAGAGTCTCACTCAATAGTACATATTAGATAGACATCATGGCGCAGTGTATCCATAAAATAGAGGCATGACCTATGTGTCTAATGACCTCTGCTACCAACAACGATGTCAAAGCTATTTCTTCAGCTTTCTAGAACATCAGTATTCAATATAAAATAAACACAGCCCACAAATAAAATATACCAGCTACAGGGCATTGTTAACTGTACCTGTATACTTAATAAGATCATAACATTTTATTCCTGTTCCCATAATAAATCCTACATTAATAACATCTCATTGGTTTCATGTTTTTAAAATTATTACCAAGTCACTATCTTATAAAATCTTCATATAGATTTATCAAATCTACATCGACATTGATACTAACATGGTCAAAATAACAAATAAAATTCAGTCGTAATTATAACGATCTCAACCAATCAACAAGAAAAAGGTTACTTTACTTTCCTATCCAATATTCTTGAACACAATACAAAAATGATTATTATCCATACTTTAAATATCTAAGAAATATTAAAAGTTCTTCATAAAAGAATCATATAATTATTTATTATCATGTTATATTATACTAGTAATATGAAATAAGAGTATGCATATCCTTAGAATAAATGAATTCTAATCTTATGTTTAATGTGTGTAAAAAATGCGTTCACACATAACCCAACATTCCTACTTTATCATTATATAATTCGTTGATAATCTGCAAAAAAAAATACATCATAACATATCAATATGTACAACTATTACCTAAGTGATATCAACTTGTTAATCACTTATGATGTCTTCTTGCTCACTAATTAAAATAAACATTGCATAATATAATATAAATTCATACTATCACACTTAAATGTTAACTTATTTAAAATTATCAAAAATATTTATTATAAAAATATATTATTAGTGACTAAATTAATATTTATGTACCTATTCTAACAATTAAATAATATTACACTTATAATTAAGGTTAATAAAAAATCAAGACATAATTACGTAGACTTCTTATGTTGAATTGTCCTTTACACAAATAAACAAAATGTTTTTATTTCCTTGAATTTTTTTTTTTTTTTAAAAATTTTTCTTTAGGAGCGATTAAAACCTCCAAACCTTTGTTGCTAGGTATTTGTTCAGATACTTGACTATGAGAAACAAAACAAAACTCCCCCCGAAATTGAGCATGCTCAGTACTCCTTCCAACATGACAAAGTTTTAAAAATAAATGATAAAAAATAATAAGGCGATGTCTAAAAAAAAATCTAAAAAATTAGCAAAAATAATCATTGATGTGTTCTGCAAAAGTTCGTAGAATAATAATTCATAGTCTCTACTATCCAGAACAAGGATTATTGAAATAATAAACAAACTATAATATTAGAAAAGAACACTTCGAAGTTTCGATCCTTAGAATTTTATGCCGGATTGGTTGTGTCTTAGATTCAGCGACTTGACTTTGGATATCTGGATATACGCAATTTTTTAAATATTATTTCAGAATTTAAGAATTACTTATTATTAATAGTCCCTTTATTTATAGAGTTTTATTTGTCAGGATATTTATCATTTTTTTATCCAAGTATAGTTATTTTCATCATAATTTCAATTATCAGTTCTTTTTCAATAAATTATTACAACGAGTATAGTCTAATAAAATTATAGACTTACTGCATATGTTTTAAAATAACTATTTTTATTTAGCTACCAGTTTATGACAGTTTTTAAAATTATCCATAATGTTTTCCTCATAAAGATAAACATTTTTTAAATTTTACCTTCATAATTTTAATCTCCTCATATTGAAGGATTTATTAAGAGTTTTGTCGTATTATTTATCAGTTTCTGATACAATTATCTCACTACTAGAAAATGCATTATTAATTTAAATGTTCGAGTAGCTTTCTTGTTAAGCTTTCCACATAATGTCCAATATACGTCCTTATTTAATAAAAGAGTTCTTGTTAAAATCATTAATACTATATTATTATTTATAATATTATTTACTTTTAAAATCTTTTAAAATAGGTTGGTACTTCTCGTTGGTATTTCCATATTTTAATGTGAAGCTGAATTAAGTTTCGATGAAAATTCTGGCAAGGGAATTTAACTTTTATACTTAAACTTGGTATCCTTACCAGTTGCAAAGGAATTACAAGAGAGCTATTATAACATTAAAATTGACTAAAAAACAAAAAAATTTTAAAAAGAAGCACAAAATTTTAGAAAGAATCACAACAATTTTAGAAAGAATCACACCACCTGAACTAAATGTGCAACAGTATTTATACCCAAATAAATACATCATTTTATTGGTGGATTATGCTTTTCACCTGATAGCTTAATTTGCATATAACTTCATTATCACACAATTAATTATTAAAAAAATAAAATATGACTCATTTTTATTAAAAATATTACTTAAAATATTAATTTTAAATCAATTTTTATACTTTACCAAAATTAATTAAACATTTTAGAATGACTTTTAGAAAACAATATTTATCAATTTATTCCACCTTTTATTTTTAATGTATCTATTTTCTCTAAATAAAATATTTACTTTTTATTAACTGCATTCGTTTTATAAAAACTATTTAAATACTTTATAACAATTAATTTAATATTTGCTCTTGTGATAGGTAAATAACTATCTTCAATTTTATAGTGTAATTTTTTAATGTAAGTTTTTGAAACTGTTAAAACAAACACTACTAAGCATGCATGTATAACTGTATACATATCACATGACTTACAATCAAGGCAGTCTATATCAAAATTCTGTCTGGGAAATATTAAATGTTAATTGCAACAATTATTATATTAAATAAATAATATAAAAATAAAATTTGGAATAATAATTTTGAAAACATAAAATTAAATATAAATTTTCCTGCCACAAAGATTACTTTTAAAACATATAATATTAAATATAATTATTAGATATAATTTATGCTTTAAAATATAGTATTTATTTAATTACAAGTTTTAACTATTAAAATTCAACTTTTAAAATGTATTTTAAACATTTATTGCTACATTATTTATTATGGCCAGCTTTCCCAACCATATGCAATTAATACATTTAGATTTATTTAACCGTTTTCATTTTATCTAGCACAATGTTAGGTATTACATATCTTTATTTTGCTTTAAATTGAACTTTTCAAAGATTATCAATATAATATAATCATTACACAAAGAGAACATATCCTAAATTTAAATTTTTTTAGTAAATTTCTATAATGAATTAATTATGACCTAAAGAAAAGGGCACAATATTGAAGCAGTCGGATCTGAGTTTGATCCTAGCTTCATGTTATTTACCCTAATACTAACCTTAAATTTCCGATGCAATGGGGCTGTATACGTTCAATCCACGCTAATTTCCATAATGAATAACTTATTTCAAATGCATAGCAAAATTAATTAGTTTAGTTTAAAATTGATCAATTCTCTAAATAAATTCATGATAAAATATTCATGAATTTATATATATTAAATTGCGTGGATTGTGCGTATATATATTTGTAAATATTAAATATATATAATTGTTCGAAAGTTTCATTGCGTCGGGAATACTTGTTTTTTTTCACCTTTAAATAATTTGTAAAGTTTCGGTGATTAAAAGCTACATTCCTTCGATAAGCTTTAAAATTCTTAAAAACAATAGTAAAGCTTTATGAATTGGAAAAAGATAAGGATTCATTTTTCTAATTAAATCATTTTCAGATTTTAAGAATTCATTTTCAATTAGAGAAGGAATTCAAGCTAATTAGTTTGAAAGCCTTATCGAGGGAATGTATTTGAAAACAACTAATTATAAAAAAACACATTGATAATAAAATGAGCGCTAGCCGGAGGCATCAGTGAACAGTATATATAGCCCTGAAAAGTCAGGAAAAAGGCTAGCTTTGTTGTAGAGTAGTGCAGTGAACTCTGTGCATATAAAAATTGTATTTCATCATGATAGAGGGCTAGAACATCAGGGATCTGGCTACGGTTCCTAAAGTCCCTAGAAATCTTCGATGGAGCTGCTGAATCTTTTCCGGACCGATCATTCTGCTAAAATTATGGAGGCTACTAAAATGCTGTTCCAATAATCAATCAATGGTGCCTACATTTTCAACAACTTGGAGGAGTAACTTAAGGACAAGCACGGAAGGGTAATATATTTCTCTAATGAACGTTAAACTTTCTGGCCAGTTCGAACTTTATTTTACACTCCTTATTAAGAGCTCCTTTATTCTTTAATGTAAAAATCTTTATAAAATGCTACTATAAATTTATATTGTAATTCTTTCAATCTCTAGTCTTTAAACTTTTCTTTTCTTACCTGGCGGTTCATTTAATATATATATATATATATTGTATGCTTTATTAATGTCGTTTATTTAAAATTATATGCCAATAATCTTTCAACTCGATGAGCTCCTTTGTTCCATTTGCCTCACGCAAATAAGATAATATAAATTTTAAATAGTTATTCTCGCCCATTAGAACTAAATTTATAAGTTCTATTAATCATCGAGTCGAAAGAAAATATTACATGTTTACTATTTTTATAATTGGCTAATAATAAATTATTAGCTCCGTTTTTCACCTATGTCCCCAGCTCCTAAGTTACAAGTGTTTATATACTCACAAAATGTTAAAATATTGATTTCTTGTTCCACTAATATATATTTATTCGAATATAACCTTAAATGTTTTTATTGCAAAAAGGGTCGATAAAGGGTTAAATGTATTTTAATTCCACTTTTGTTATTTTATATTAATATTCAGGAAGGGCACGATATTAGGGCATAATTAATATAGTTTATAAATGTTTTAAAATAGTTCGATAAAAGCTCGTTTGACTTTAATTAATTGGTCAAGTCATCACGTAGAGCATTCTACATGGGTTTTATTTTTCAACGATGACTATCAAGTCATCATCATCAAACGTTGCTGACGTAGGGCCATCTTCCGCTCCGTTAGGCTGGTCGGTGATCATATTCTCTTATTTAAATTTCTCGAGGAAGAAAGTACTTCCTTTCCGATTCATTAGTCAAAGGGCGTAAGACTTGCCAAATGCAAGCCGCCATAGGACTTCGATCATCGACTAGCGATCATCTTTAAATTTTACTCTCTGCCTCGTAATTCGTCAAGCACCATTGCCTCTTTGTTCCGGTAAAACCCGCTCCATGCTCGTAATTCATGATGAAGTGATTTAAATTAAAGTCGAACAAATTCTCAAATATATTATTAATTCAATAAGTTTCAAATCAATTTTAAAGTTATGCCCTAAAATACGTTTTTGCTCTTCATGAATAGATTTCCGAATGTGAAAATAAATCTCACATTCCACCGTAATAAAATTAGAACAATCATTTCCGTTCTTAATGAATACCTTTATCTGCCTTTATATTTCTCGTTGGGGGCATAGACATAGAATTCTATGTTGTGTAATAATTGTTGGCATATGATAAGGACCGCCACTCTTATTATATTTGTAAATTCTCTTAAAGACTAGAGGTAATTAATGCATTCTATGTTTTATGGAAACGAAACAAATTATTCTTATTAAATATTTTCTAACATACTTGGTTTCTCAGTTCATCATTCTTTTATAATTATTTAAATGTTAATACTCGCTGTCTGTGTTGGCAACCCGAACATACATATGATTCGATTTAAAAGTAGTCAAAGTTAATTGATATTCGTGTCAGTAAAAGGGTCTCTAGTCCTCACCAACCGTTGAGCTAGTTCTTGGCGCATAGCACTGTGCCGTCGATTTCTGCTATCTGAGCTGTTGAGTTGGGTTTGAATTCAGTTTTGGTTCAGCTGAGTTTGAATCCGATTTGACGTGCGGTGGTGGTGGGTTTCGACCGGTACAATATATATATTGTAACGATCGGAAAGAAAGTGAAGATCGAATCTAACCGCAATCTGCACTACAGGGGCGCCATCTAGGCATTTGAGCCTAGAAAAAGTTATAAAGTAGGCAGATATGTGCTGTTAAGATTCCACTTTATTTTAAATATTCAGATCATTAGCCCAAGTCACTAGCTCAGTGTAACAGCAGAGATTATAAAATATAACTTTATATCTTAAATATAAAAAATAATAAAAGCTACTGCCAGAAATTAACACATAAAAATATTTATTTACACACATATAAAATCATTCTAATTTGAGGAATAAGTTTAACATTTTAGATTTTTATATTAATCTTTAAATTTACATTTAAATAGATTGCAATAAGGAGTTTAATATTTATTTAGTGAGTCGAATATGAATAGACTACATAGATCTGCATTTGACAAGAAAATATTCTTTCCCTTATTTAACCTTAGGCCAAAAGTTCGCAGTCAAAACAGCATCAATTCATCTGATACATTTATGTATTCAATGTAGCATGAAAATACGACAACAAAAAATACTATACTGTCAGGAATGTACATCTGAACAGTAAGTAGAGTTAGAAAAGACATTGTCTCTCCACCAACAGGAATGCTACATCAGTTGGCGAGTAGAATAATAAACAAAAAATTTCATAGGAAATGGACTGTGGTCTTTGCTGACTTACAAACCCATCCATAGGCAAACAGAAGGTGTGTGGCATATATATGCAATCCTGCCCATAGCGGATCTCATACTTCATCTACTAATTACACAAATATATCCAATTCATTGAGCCAATTCAACTACAAAATGAATAACCCAAGATTACCCTCCCTTAAACTATATATATAACTTTACAAATCTATATAGCCATTCATGCCTGACTTAAATTTAACATTTAATTACATTTGCACAGATGAATTTTATACAATTTGTTTTATAATGTCAAGTATAGATCGGCCGCACAGATTCCATGGTCAAAAACATCTCAAAATAAACACAACCAATCAAAATACAAAATCATCGATAATGTCAATTGCATAGGGAATGCAAAAACCCACTAGCATTCATCGTAAGATGCTGCAGAGACATTGATGACATATATTCCAATCAACTATGAAACAGCAACATAATTAACCGCTAATGAATCTATGCAACGTCTATACCCAACTTTAAATTTCATGCATTTAAATAATTTATACGATAAGTATTAATACAAATAAAAAATAAAATGGAAATGATGTTTATCAACGCAAAACATATACATTACATTTCAATTGATTTTAAACTTAAAAGTCAGAAGTTCATAAGCTTGAATAAAAGTTCTTAATTATTTTTAAATTTTAGAGGTCATATCAATAGCTTACAGTAGAAGAATCACTGCACTTGATGTAAATTTCCATGGAGTCTTTATGTGAAAACCCAGTCAGATGTTCCAGAGGTAGTATTAGCTGGTTCATTTTAGTATCAGTCAGTTCATTTTTAAAATAGAGAGAGTGTGATATGTGCATCCTATCATGACCCTCAAAAACAAGCCGGAAAAACTGTCAGGAAAACTGTATTTCTCCTTTTATAGTATCCACACAGATTCAACCAACAAAACGTCACTAATCTATCCTTTTCATTCGGGTCTGGGCTGAGGCTTGGTGCTGCCATTGGTCAAGCTAAATTCTCTTTATTCTCTTATCTAACTTTTCATCTGACTTTTTAATTACACAGCTTTTGGATAATTAATAAACAATCATTTCCATTTACAGATTACAGGAATTAATTAATACCTGTTTTTATTTTAACTTACATTATTTCTTTATTAAAATATTTCTATATTTAAATCTTTTATTTTTTTTATCAAAAAAGTATGCTCAAATACTTTTTTTATTTATAAAAATTTTTTTTTTAAAGTTTAGCATCTGTGCGAATATATACGTTTAACAAACAATTTAATTTTAGTGTTTAGTTTTTTTTTTTTAATACATTTATTTTTATTTGCGAACTTAAAAGTTTTTATTTCAATTTAATGTAACGACATATTTATATATTGTTACAATATATATTTATATATATACTGATTCTTGCACATAGCATCTGCAAAATTGTTTGTCGCTATATTGTTTTGTCGCTATCTTATTACAAAAGGTATTTATTTGCTGATATAGAAAAGTTTTTATATGATTTGGATGAAAATTTGAATATACTATCTTGAATATGATAGTATAGGTCTTCAATTATTATGATAGTTTTACAAATTTTAATTGCTTATACTCTTAATGAGAATACTGCTATTTCAGGAGAACATTTTTTGTGAAGTTGAAGCAATCTTGTCAAATAAATAAATTTGCAGTTTCTTGTATTTAAAGGGTTGAAGAACAATGGGTGGTACTGAAAGAAGACTTGTTTATCAGTCTAAATTCATGAATTTCTATCCAAACATGAAGAGCATCATCCAGTGCAATGAGTTTGCCTTTAATCTTTGATTGTAAGATCGATAAACATGATTTTTTTTACTTCTAATTATCTGAAAATTCTTAATGGAAATAATAGTTGAGATCTAAAGATGTGGTAAATGTGTGTCCATGTTTTTTACATATTTATTATCATGTCAGACAATACTAATTAATTTGCCACTTTCTAAAAAGGGCTAAATCACCATTCAAGCCAACAGTTTATGAGGGAGGCAGAAATTCACAAACATCTCCTGATTATTACCATAGGCTATATACTATTCAATTTGACAATATTTTATTTAGGTATTTATAAGCACAGATAATTTTCAAATAAAAAACATCTCACAAAATACAAGAATATATTTCTAGCATTATATAATTTATTAACATTTTTAAATGCTTAGGTGAAGCAAAAATTAAATTTAAAAACTCAGTATTTCCAGAACTACAAAAATAGCAAATATTGTATATACAAATGAAGTATTATAGTCCACTAGAGGGAACCTAGGACTCCAGTTAACTCTGTTACTGGCTTCCCTTCTCAGATTCTTTCCGCCTAGTTTAGGGAACTAGAGTTTTTCACAAATAAGCCTAGTTAAAAAAGTAGTTACTTAGCTCTCTTTTCGGTATGATTTCATCACCTGATCATAAGTAAGAATAATCACATGTTTTTTAGAGAGGATATGAAAATTAAATGGCAACCATACAAATTGTTAAAGTTTATTATAGAAATATTAATTTTAAAGGCAAATTCAGTTTTACTCTACTTTGATGATTGAATGAGGGTGTCTGAGTGTTGGGGGGTACCTGGAAGCCTAAATACCAGTTTTTATTTCAGTTAGAGCTTGGATAAAGTTGGTGTGGGGATCATTGCCAATGCTGGCCTTTTCATTCACAAGTCAAGATTAATAACGTTATTCATTGGGATATGAGTGCTTAAGTTATAAATTAAAGTTTTTCAAGAAAATTGCAGTGAAAACTAAAGCGATATATTAAATGAAACTTACTCTACCTAATTTTATTATGATGGGAGATTCCTGTGAAAATCACTGCTAGTGCTCATATATATATATATATATATATATATATATATATATATATATGTATATATTATAACGGAAATGGTTATTCGTACGGTTGAGTAATTATTTGTACTTTCAACTATATTTATTTCGATTATTTTATTCTACATTATACTTAATTTATTATACTTTAATTCTTTCTCCGACTTTGATTCTTTATCCATTTATTGTTTTCAACTTAGATTCTTTATTATCTTATTCATTATTTTAACCAACGCCGTTACAATACAAGCAGAGAGCTAATACAGATACAAATTTAACTTCATATCTATACCCTTGACTGAACCCCAAGGCAATACGTACATATTATCTTGGTGTTATTTTTCCCAGCCAAAACTCTCGGCTGCTGAACAGAGCAAACTATTTCAAAGAAACTTAGCGAATGTCCAGCGCTTGCTTTTTATTTTTTAGAATTGGGATTCTGCATGAACAAGCAGCACATGAATATCTTAAACAAATCAGTATGCCCCCTTTAACCATTACTTACAGTTCCCCCCCTGTCATAGCTTGGTGATAGGAGAATAAAGCAAGGATACGAAATTTAATGACAAATATGTTTAATAATAATACTCACACTTTATATAAAAAATTACATTATAATAACAATAATAAACACACACTTATAAATACTTGGCTATAATAAATATATGAAAATAGATCAGATATTAAAGTTCTTAAAGTCCTGTTGATAGAGTTCTATTGTATCAAATCATGGATTTTATATTTAGTTATGAATAGTAGATAAATGAAAATGCATGCATGCTTTTACCTAGGCTTTGCTGTAATTGTCCCATGGGTATTTCTCCCGAGCACTCTTGATTAACTTCCTCCATTTGTGGGGTTATTTCTTCCTAGTTTTTGCTTGTTGATTCCTTAGGTTCTCCATTAACTTCCTCAGTTTGTGGGGTTATTTCATCCAGTTTGCCGGTTGATTCTTTAGGTTGAGTTTCAATTGACAGCTACAGAAGCGGCGATCCCTCTAGCAGGTCAGGCAAAGATCTTACATTGTGAGTCAGTGATGAGATGGCTTGAATTCATACCCACATCCCTTTAATGCCACTAGCCACACACTTCTTCCATTTTCTTTTAGCTGTTGCTTCTCTAAAGTCTCTACTAGCAATGCCAGACAAAATTGTAATTTTTTTTAATCTCATTCTTTTGTTCATTGTTTTTAAAATTTTTTAATTAAGACTTAGATCTCCAACCAATTCTTATCATTATGTTTCTTTATTGCCGGAATGTAAGTCCCAATTAATTTAACAGATCAGGCAAAGATCTTCCGTTGATAACATTTCTTTGTCCGTGGAATTTAATTTGTCCAACAGACTTTCACACCTACGGCCATATTGTTTCTTTTTTTATATATCACATATTACATTTATTTTATTTAAAGTTTACAATTCATTCATTTTTTTCACATTTACGTTTTACATTTATTTTAATTTGTTATAATATATTTTTTTTTTAATGAGAGAGAAGACATGCATTTCTTTATGCTTCCTTTTCCCCTCTCCCACAATAAACAAAATAAATTTCTAACATTTGACTTACAAGAGAGAAAGAGACACATTTCTTTATTTATGCAGCCCCCTCTCCCCTTCTCTTACTATTACACAATCCACAGTAATTTTGACATTAGAATTTCAATTTTTCTTTTCCTTCCTTTCTTTTTTTAAAAAAAAAATTATTAGCTAATTTATTTCACCTTTATTACTTTCTAATTTTATTAATAAATATATATGTGTGTCAACGACTTTACGTGGTCATCACAATATATATATATATATATATATTGTAATGGTCACTCAATCTATCCTTAATCATGAAGGGTGCCACCAGATCACCATGTATATGGAAAATTTGTTTATCGTGATCAAAAGTGGATGAGAATGATGGTTTGTGCCAACTAGATTCAAGGAGAAATCAAGAACTTATGAATATTGTTGAGAGAATTGAAAAATAAAAGCACTAAGACAAACATAAGCCAAATTAAGTTTAAATAATTTTAAGGTTTTATTAAGAGAAATACAAAATTTTAAAGTAAAGTTTTGAACACAATAAATACGGTTCAATCAGGCATGTACTAACAAAAAAAAAATTAAACATCAATGCTCTGGCAGATGGACTAATTTTCTAATAAGGAATTAAAAAGAGGAAAGGATTTTCTTTCAGCTGGCAATTCACTTAAACAATTCAGGTTTCCTTATTCAAAAGTTCCAAAATGAACAGCAAAGGAAAGTTTCTTGCATAAATCAATGAACCAGCATGGGTGAACATCACTAGCTTGTTGACCAATGATGTCATAAGGTTCGCAGAACTACTGCATAGAAAAATCATGTTTAAGATTTCCACAGTTGATTACAATGCAAGAATAAAAAAAATGGTAAATGAATCTGATGGAGTATGAATTATAAAATGAGAGAAAACTTCAATCTCCAATTTAAGAAAATAGTAAATTAGAAAATACTCTGGTGTAAATGACTTAAAATGGAAGAAACATTAAATATCTGATTCAAGGAAAACTGACATTTAAAATTGGGGAATCACCAACTAAACAATTGTTCAAAACTAATCTGAGTATAATAATTAAAATCTCAATAAGAGACAAATCAGCAATTAGAAAACCATTTATGTCCACCCAATCATTTATTAAGAAAGTGAAATAATTAAAATTACAAATAATTTTACAAACTAAATTCTCAGTACAGCTCTGACAAATAAATTTAAAGCAGAAAAAAATTAAAAGATCAAATAAATCTCACAAACAAAATACCAACGTTTGACCTAGATTTTTTATATGTTAATTCATCAGAGATGTATATGAGCTGAAAATATAAAACATGAAATGCTTTAGCAGAAAGAAACATTCTATCACCTACAATTTAAATGAGAATTAAAAATATCTTCCTGCTGGTGATTTATAAAAGAACAACAATTCTAGTTTTCTAATTCAGAGATATGAAAATAATAGTCTTGTAAGAAATCAGTGAAATGGCACCAACAAGCATTTCTTGCCCCAGAATAATGTGTTGAGGTCAGAACATCATTTTGTCAGCAGGATAGCCCATTTATACGATTACGATCCTAACCTCCAACTACAGGAAAACTAGAATAACAATTAACACAATAAACTGCCAGCCAAAAGATTAGCAGTTTACAAAAAGCACAAACACAGTAATTTAAATTAATTATTGTACAATAAACTAAGGATAGGTGAGAAAATTAAAATTTTGAAAAACTGCTACAGAATTTAGCACTAGTTAATAAAATAAAGGGAAACATATTAAGAATATAAACTATAATCTCAGAATACACTCCCCAATAAACAAAATTGAAAACAAACTTGGAATCTTAAAACTCATATTCCAAGACACACTATAACCCCAAAAAAGTAAATGCATTTAATAAACATGAGATTAAATAATTACCAAAACTACATATTTATTTTTAGATTGAGTAGAGATTTAATTAAAAGATTTATTTGCCCTAGAAAGAATAAGAAAATTTTTACCTTATGGTAAAGCATAGTTAACATAGTTTTTCAAGAGTGTGCATATTTATATATTTTTTGAGTTCATCTTTCAGGTGTCTTCTCTTCATGGCGGCAAGTGTAGAGGTATATTTCAGGATCCTTTTTCTCCCAGATCTTCAGGGCATGATGAAAGAACAGATGGGAATCAAGAGTCCATTTTTAAATAACTTAGCAAGGCATGTAGTAGGTTTTATAACACATAGTAACAAATTCAGACATCTTGTGAAAGCAAACTTTAACAACTATATCCAGACTGCCAAAAGTATGAACATCAACAGGTTAATGTAAAATGAATATTAGAATTAAGAAGCTGAACCAATCACTTTGACACAGAATTAGCTTGGTCAAGCCTAGAATAATCTCTCTGAATAGCTTGTTCCAGCCAAGGATAATCTCCAATGTCCAAAATTTTTGTGGTTACTTATACCCCCACACTATTTCCTGCTTAAACTTTCTTGTTTTTCAATTTATAAGTCTTAGCCCAGGGCAAATCTTATTCTCCTGCTCAGCCTTAATTAAGAATTCTAACCAGGGATTAACTTATAAAAAAAAACAATAACACAAAATTAAACCTCACTTTTAAAATTAAACTAAAATTAGATTATAATTAAAATAAAAGAAACAGGAATGTAATTAAAAAGTTTGCTTGTTTTTAATTAATTTGATAAAAAAAATAAAAACAAGTGGTAAAAAAAAACTATTTTAGAAATCAAATTTATAAAAAATAAAATGACCTATTTTAAACATAACTGAGTATGTGTGTTAATACACGTACTCTTTATAAACAAACTTTTAAATAGTTTTAAATTTTTTTAACTTTAGAAATTTAATGAAAATAAAAGTTGGTTTGATTTTTGGCAATGAAACCATTGAATTGGACATAGCATCCGGTTTAATATCTATATAATAACAGTATTCATTGTGATTTGGGGTTTAACTTATAAATGAAAGTTTGTCAAAGAAAATAAAGTTGAAAACTAAAATGACCTACTTAACAAAGTTTGCTTTAAATAAAAATATTACACATAATGAATTGAATACTTAGGTTATAAATCAAGGACTTTCATGAAAATTGCAGTTGAAATTAGGTGATTTGTTCAACCAAGTGTACCTTACCTAATTTTATTAACAGTGAATAGTTCAAATGCTTTATTCAGATGTTTACTTAATGATTTCACTTACCAATGCTAAATTAAAAAAATTATATTACTCCTTAGGAACACTGTTGATATTGAACTTTTAGACTGTATTAATCATCCTTAATTTGAACTTTAAAACATTTTAAACATTTGTTTATCTTATGGATTAATAATTATATTTATAAAGCGCATACTTGTTACTTAAAGTAATATAATTAAGGCTACAACCTTAAAAGTATGCACCTGAAAAAAGGACAGTAGGGACCTCTGCAAATCTTTAACACAAGATTTATTTAAAAGACAAGAGTGTAGTCTTAATATATATTACTTATAGATTAATGCAACTGATTATTATAGAAAAATTAAAATCTGACATTTTGACTGCGATAACACACTATATAAAACAACAGCTGTCCTGTGAAACTATGAATCAATAGATACATTACACACAATTAAAACATATAATAACTATAATATACACTAAAGCTCTTGATGCAAAAAAAATATATTTTGTAACATAGTAACTAACTAATAGATCTCAGCTGTGAACTGTATATATGAACAGTTGAGTCAGAACACTACTAATTTGTTCTTCTTTGCTTTTGGAAGATGGGAGACTAGTGGTGAGAAAAATCCCTCTGCCTTGAGTCCCAGCCCACCATGGGCTGTGGAGGTGCTATTCTGGGATCAGTACACACATGGGTCTCCTTTTCTATGGCAGTGGAGAGGATGGAGCACATGGTGGTCTAACAATATAGTACAAAATATAAATCAACTATTATCTTAGATTGAGACTGCACATTCATACATCTCTGCTCCCTTGGGGGGATCCTTGAGGTACTTGGCAATTCCTGGGCCTAACTCCCAGGGTTTCAGGGGTGGCTCTGAGGTGGGCATGAGGGAATCAATGCTGGTACCATTTTTCTCTCCCACTGGAGAACAGGGATATTATTGTCCAGGGTGAGCTCAGGCTCTCAGTTATCATTGATATGTTAACATATACATAGTAATAATAAGTGTTAAACATTATATGACATTCATCGGAGATATATAAATTTCAAAATTGAAACCAATGCAATGCAATTTAAAAAAAACACACACAAAAAAAACAAATGAAAGTATTGTCAATTATAATTAAAAAATGAAATTTAAATTTTAGCGATTATTAAAATATGAAGGAACTTTGAGGATTGCCAATTCCTCTACAAGCTTTATGATAAATGCTTAGCCAGAGCCAGCACTTAAAATATCTCTGTTAGGAACCCCTCCCCAAACCCCTGACCATGGTTTCGTGCTTTGGCACTTCTGAGAGATGTCAGGGGTTTGGGGAGGGGTCCTGACAGAGATATTTTAAGTGCTGGCTCTGGCTAAGCATTTATCATAAAGCTTGTAGAGGAATTGGCAATCCTCACTGTTTATAACTTACAAGCTTAAGAGATAGGGTCATGTGATCTATGAATTGATATATGACTCTTATTTTGACTTTGAAGGAACTTTGTTTTGAATAAGTGATGTGTGACCGAGTGTTATTGAAATTAGAAGATTACTGCAATTGGTGACAATTTAGGTTCATACCACAAAAAGTTCTCACTGCGATGAAGAAATAGATACTTTTTAAATGTATGCACAAAATAGTTCTCATCAGTGCAACTAACATTACAAAATGATCACTGAAAACCTTATTGTCAGAGTAAGTGAAATATTGATTTTGAAAAATATTGTGCGTAAATTTGGTTATTGTCAACGAAATGAAGTAGAACATAGCATTGGAAATTTAACAGAAAACGTGTATTATGAATTGCTTCTTTGGAAAAAAATATGACGGAAATTGAAATAGAGATACAGTAGAATGGATGGAATAGTCACTAACAGGAAATATGTATTTCAAGATAGAAATCTTTTAAAAAGGTTTAAGAGAAAACGATTATGAAAAACATGTTATTACTTGTCAATATTTATAACTATGAAATATATTTCAATCAATTGAAATTAGAATTTGAAAATCCTTTCAAAATATTAAGAGATTATGAACATAGTTGAAACTTAAAAAATATTTATAAGAAAATAAATGATACTTCAATTAAGAATTTCAAGAAAGA
Organism: Epiperipatus broadwayi; assembly: GCA_028023455.1. NCBI lineage: Eukaryota > Metazoa > Onychophora > Udeonychophora > Euonychophora > Peripatidae > Epiperipatus > Epiperipatus broadwayi. The sequence continues at coordinate 107,022 of JAQFVV010000968.1, read as the reverse complement.
TAAAAAATGCATACAGAAACAATTTCCTTAAAAAATTTTGAGTGAGTGAAGATAATGCTCAGAGAAAAAAGGAAATATGAAAAATTGTAAACGTAATCCATTAGGAAAATGAATAATTCTCTAGTATTTTTTTAAATAGTGGAAAAAAGTGAGAAATTGTAATTGTGAAATGAAAAAAAATAAAAACTTCAAAGGCGCAAAAGAGATCCTTTAAACCGAAGGGAAAGTTATCTCTGCAATAATAAAAAAACCCACTTGTAAATATGATTAAATAGAGAGATCATATCATAAAATGGTAAAGATTTCCACCAAGAATTATATAGTAATGTAAAATAAAAAAATAGAGGATCTGAGGAAGTTTTTATATTTTTCATAATTGCTCAGCCTTTTAAATTATAAAGAGAGGTATGCAATGATATCTATAAAAAAGAAAAGTCTTCAGGAAATCAAGGCAATTTTAATTGTATTCATAAATAAAGCAGCTGAAGAAATAAAATATGTTGACAAAGTAAATATATAAAGGATAAACATGTTCTATAAATGGAAGAATGCAGAAGTAATTTGATATTTAAGTCCGGTGCTACAGACAAATGAAACAAGAAGCCTTCTTTCTATTCTGTACAAAGTTTGCCTAAAAGAATTACAATTGTCTATTCAAGTAAAGATTTCAACTGATCAAAGAAATAAGCAAAATTTAAAATGGGTTTAGTTCACTGAAAATATCACCCTAGTGATAAATGTTGTAGAAAGAACCAATGAATATGTCATTATGATCGGGATTCATAAATTATGAAAAGCCACTGGATTCTATATGCAATTCTAGATAACTAAATATTGTATCATGAAAATATAGATCCAGCATATTCTTATGATCTGAAAAATATACATCAATGCAAAACCATTGTATAGATTATGTTGTTTTATGTGGAGATGAACATTTAGAATGGAATATCACAGGTTCATTACATATCTCCAAAGCGATTTACAGCAACTTTAAAAATTATCGATTAAAATGAAAAGCTAAAACAAAAGAATAAAAGGAAACTATTAAGTGATCTACAATTTGAAGGTCATGGTATTCTTTTTGTAATTAATGCTTCAGACCTTCAGCGAATGTTGGAGAAGTTACCAATTGAATTCAAATAACGTTAACTCAAAATAAATGCTAAAAATGTTGAAGGACATTCTTAGACAAAAATTAACATTCATAAACATGAATTACAAAAAGTTAGCAACTACAAATATGTTGGTTAAGTTAGTAATATAAAAAAAACAAACTATATTATGTAATTGGTTATAGAATGAAACTGGAATGGAATGATCTGGATAAAGCTAACTTAAAATCAAAACGAAATATGTCGATATATATTAGTGCTAAATGTGTGTGTATATGTACGTATAACAAAATATGTATTACTAGTTAATAATTATAAATATAAAACTAAACGAATTGTTAATTGTGTATTATAAGTAATAAATGATATATTAACGCTAAACTAAAAGTATGTGCGTGGATGCCAAGGGCATTCACAATATTTGATAAAGCATTAAACTAATTAAATAGTTTAATTAAGGAGAAACTATAAAATAATTTATCAAGAAGAATTAAGATAATGTAGACAAAGTGATGGCTTAAAATAGACATTTCTAAAGTCATGACATTATCTTGTCAGGGATAGAATAGTAACTAAAGAGATGACCACTATGTGGACAGCGGATGGCCAATCACGGGAGGCTACTCCAAAAACAAGGAGAGAGAAATAATAGATCTAGAATTGAACTGAGACAAGACACTTGCTAAGTAAAGCTCTTGAAAGGCAGATGTGCTATTTCCTCGGTTGTTACAATCAGCTCCTTCCTTCACTTAGCCTTGCAGAGAAGTTTACCTCCGGATGTTTCAAAGTAAACCTAGGCACTATGTAACAGGTCATATTGATCTCATTATTATTTTTATACACCTTTGGACCCTCATTTATATATAATATAACATGTGTATAATAATCTTTTTTTTGTATATATTAACAAGAGTGATTAACTCATATATATAACTAAATAAATTCTCATTATTTAAATTGCTGAGCTGTCTCATTAATTATTATATATTTTTGTTATTGTTATTTACAATCCACCCGAGCAATAGGCACAGTCTTGATTATGAACCTCAATGGTTTTAATCCCCAGCAAATCGCAGAATTGTCAGTAATAACAATCAACGCATTGACAGCGGTATACGTTGGCATCTAATTAATTCATTTCGTGAGGGGATAAACTACTAAAAAATATATTTCTATTTTTTTTGTTAAATTGACTAAGATATTGTAATGCAGCTGGCAATATCTGAATTTGACATCAGAGAGGCAACTGAGTGGCCCCTGTATTGTGTTTCGCTGGAAAAGGAGCAATCCAAATTGCAAATAGGCTTTGGGAACCTAAAACCCTGGAAGAATTAACATTTGAACAGATCAAAAATAATGTGACAGACTATTTTAATCTTCGTGAGTCTACACTTCAGAAATTGCTGACAAGACAAAAATGAGTGAACACAAGATTATGATACTGCCCTGCATGAACTCACAAAAAACTGCATCTACAATTCATATTTGGAGGAAGTTCTCCTTAAATAATTTTTATGTGGAATGAGCAGTGATAGTTTGAGATAGCAGTTATTGGCAGATACGGATATCAATTATAAAGTAGCTATCAAATGTGGCATAGCTCACAAACTTGTGTTACAGCAAGCAAAAGAATTTGCGGCCATGAAAATAGCGGACAACGATCCTTATGAAATCCACAAAGTCAAGAAACCCAAAAGAAGGTTGCCTGATCAAAATGGAGTAACAGATATTAAGAAAAGTCGAATTAAGTGCTTTTGCTGTGGAAAATTAGGTCACATGGCACGTGAGTGTTTTTATGACTAACGCTGTAAACAATGTAATAAAGTTGGCCATTTTGAAAAAATGTGCCAAAATAAGAAATTCAACAATGATACAAGTAATAACAGCCAAGAGCGTTTTACTAGAAAACCCAAGCAAAAGGAATTTGCAGTGATTAATAATGTGTCTTTGGACCAATCACTGAAATTTGAAATGACTGTCAAAATTTTTGGAAAAAGCTTATCGATGGAAATTGACAGCGGTAGTAGGGTGTCTTTACTGTCATTTAAAGATTGGAAAACCATCGGGGCAGATATAACACAGCCATCTAGACTTATGCATACCAAATTTAAAGCTCGGACATCAATGGCAAGGCCATAAAGATTAAAGGAGCAATTCAGGCTCCAATTACTTCTTACAATGACAAAAAATTAAAATTGGCATTATATATAATTCACGACCTGATAAATCCCCTCATTGGCCATGATTGTTTCAATCACTTGGGAATTAAATTATCGATGAGAAAAATTAAGGACATCATAATGTTTATTGAAAAACGTAAAAACTGTCAATCGCGTGCGAAACACATCCAGCCATAGTCGAGAAATCAACTCCACAGAAAAATCTAAATTGTCGATTGCGAACCAAGCCTGCGGAAAGTAGGTCACCTGAAGAATAAGAAGTACCCATTCCTAACTATAAATTTGTATCTAAAAAACATGGATGGGTTAAAAACAAAACTGTCCAATTCTGGAATAAGGCTAAAATTGTACGTCACTTAACAAAGAAAGTGGTATCCATCCGAATGGCCAATGGAAGAATGTTATGCAAACATATCATACAGTTGAGGAAAGAAGAATATAGTCAAAAAATGCCCGCAGTTGTTTCAGGAAAAGTACAACAGCAAGTGGACATTTGGGAAAAACCGTAACAGCAGTGCAGTCCCAAACGAAATTAAAATAAACCTTGAAAGAAAATCCCCCCCCCCCCGCCATACTTATTATGTTTTAAGTTCAGAGAATAGAAAAAATAAGTAAAACACGAATTTTTGAACTTGGGGGAGGTATGCTAAATGTGTGTGTATATGTACGTATACATAAAATATGTATTACTAGTTATTAATTATAAATGTAAAACTAAACGGATTGCTAATTGTGTATTATAAGTAATAAATGATATATTAACGCTAAACTAAAAGTATGTGTGTGGATGAAAGGCATTTACAATATTTGATAAAGCATTAGACTAATTAAATAGTTTAATTAAGGAGAAACTATAAAGTAATTTATCAAGAAAGATTAAGATAATGTAGACAAAGCGATTGCTCAAAATAGACTATTCTAAACTCATGGCATTATCTTGTCAGGGATCGAATAGTAACTAAAGAAATGACCACCATGTGGACAGCGGATGGCCAATCAAGGGAGGCTACTCCAAAAACAAGGAGAGAGAAATAATAGATCTAGAATTGAACTGAGATGAGACACTTGCTAAGTGAAGCTCTTGAAAGGCAGATATGCCATTTCCTTGGGTGTTACAGTCAGCTCCTTTCTTCACTTAGCCTTGCGGAGAGGTTTACCTCCGGACATTACAAAATAAACCTAGGGACTATGTAACAGGTCATATTGATCTCATTATTATTTTTATACGCCTTTGGGCCCTCATTTATATATAATATATCATGTGTATAATAGTCATGTTTTTGTATATATTAACAAGAGAGATTAACTCATATATAACTCTGTAAATAAATTCTCATTATTTAAATTGCTGAGCTGCCTCATTAATTATTATATATTTGTGTTATTGATATTTGCAATCCAGCGAGCAATAAAATGCCGCTGGACGCAGCAATTAGTTTGAAACAAAACGTTTTAAATAACGATGTTTTTCCACTCATGAACTTGTAATTCAAAGCGCAACAGAACAGCATTTCCAAGATTTCAGCCGACCTCAGAACTTTCCAAGGAAAACTCTATGTTTGAGATAGTAAAACGATTGAAAATAAAGTAAAGGGATTGGAGAATAAATATGTAATAGTGATTTTACTAAAGTATTTAGAAAACTAAATGTGAGCTTTAGAAGTGATATTACTAGAAGAAATGATAATCCATAGACTGTTAACGTATTAAACTGGATCTCAAAAGATTGTAAAAATCATAAAGCCACTAGAAGTGGATGGAAGAAGTAAAAAGATAGGCTGGTGCTTTACGAAGAAGAGTGAACAAGGATGTAAATATTGTGATCAGTTTTGGAAATATTTTCGTTCTGTGAAGTCGATAGTATTATATATGAGGAAAGTAATTGCTAAACAAATTAAAATATTTACATGAAAAAATAAAACTCTGTGGAAATCCATAATAACTAATCTACATATATATAGAATTTTTTATCTATAAAAAAATCAAAAGATGAACAATCAGGTAATTGTATGTAATAAAATAAATTAAAGAAATCCTATATACTTACAACAATGTTTATCAGAATTATCTTCGCAATCATTGTTTTTATCACATTGCCAATCTTTAGGAATACATTTATTATTATTTTTTTCCATATGTCATAGCATCGGCCGGAACGCGAACCCACAACCGTCTGCAACCAACTAACTTGCTTGCAAGGCGGCTGCGATAACACCTCCGCTAACAACGCTTGACTACATTTATTATTATTACACGTAAACTCTGATTTACTACAACGCTTTAAAGCTACAAATATAAAAGTCATTCTATTATTGAATTTTTAATCAAAATACAGACGCAGTAAACATTGTATAAATAGATGCATATAACTATTTTAGAAATTTTCAATGAAAAAAGTGTTTTTATCTACCATCAGTTATTCATGTAAAAACAGTAAAATTTTATATTTAAATGTGATGTAATTTTAACGTTCATTTTTAAAATAGGAAAGAATTCAACATCGGTCTGTTAAAACTGAAAGCGTAAATGGCAATAAATTGTTTAAGGTCCTTATAATAACGTTTGTGTTTATCATCACTTTAAAACCAATATTTAACATTCACAAATCAGTTTATCTCAGTTTTCAAGAAATAATAAAACGAATATCGCGATTTTTTTTCAAAAGGTAACTTTAAATTACATTCAAACATTGATAAATAGAAAAAAGATCAAAATTAACAAATATTAAAAGAAAGTAAAATTTAATTATTTAATTAAAAGAACTTAAACTTTAGTTATTTATTTACTTAAGATTCCATCCTAGAGAATTTTTTTTGAATTTTTTCTCATTTTTATAAGTCAGTGATTGTGAAATTTTGTTGATGAATGACACGAATACAAGTATTATGCACAGTTTTGCTTTCTTGATGAATCACTAGGAAGGTGTAGAAAGATCAAATCTGACAAAAGAAATGGATCTGAAAAAAAATTATCAGAACCTCGTAGAAACCTTATTTAATGTTATAATTCATTAATTGCAGATATTTCGTTCAAAATTCATTAAGGATGACTTCAATTGAGAAGAGACATAAAAAGAATAAAATATTTTTGGAATTATTAACTGTTATCTGTGAAGCAATTTCTTTCCTCACATCCATAGAAGCTGGATCAAAAGAAAATTAAGACTCGTCCAAAAGATAGATTTCAGTCAACAAATAATATTTTTCTGAACAATAATTAATGAAATACCTTAAATTTATAAAGGATTTTTCTTCAAAAACTTGCACTTTTAACCATATAAATATGTTAAATGATAATAATTAAAAAATATGTTAACTGTAAAGCAGATATGCATAAAATAATTGAATCACAACACCAAGTATTGGTCACAATCAATCCAAGCAGATTAAACATAGAAATTGTTTAGGTAAATGAAAAGTATATGTTAATTTACAAAACAATTATTCTCGACCACAGCATCGAACAAGATGGTTTTCACCCTCTTGTTAGAAAAGTTATTTATATGGAGATTAAAAAAAATGTTTCTGTATCGTGTAGATCAACATTTGAATAATCAATAAAGCAAATCACATATGGCGTATACTGTCTTTAGGGTGGTGGGAACAAGGCTCTAATCATTATAAAAGTTTTACGAATTGCTTATCATATTAAGGAGAAACATGGCTATTTCAGGAAAAAAGTTTCTTTTGAAGTTGAAGTAATCTTATGAACAGATGAATTTTCAGATTTCTGTATGTAAAGAATTGAATAACAGAGGCTGTTAACTAATATCAATATTCATGCACGTCTTTCCAAATAAGGAGAATATCAGCCTGCACAGTGACGTTTCATCATTTTTGATTGTAAAATTGATCAACACCAATATTTTTCCCCTCAAATACCTCATATTTCTTAACTTAAATATTGCTTAAGATTTTAAAGATAAGAGACATATGTGTGCATGCTTTTTTTACATATATACTATCGTTTATAAGAATACTAATTAATATTCCACACTCTAAGCAAGCTTAGAATCTTCATTCAAGACAACAGTCAGCAAGGGAGGCAGACAGTTATAAAAATCTCTTGATTTTTGATCAAGGTTACAATTCAACAAAACAGTATTTTATTTAGATACTTATAACTACAGATAATTTTCAGGTAAAGAAGCATCGTACAAAATAGAAGAAGGCTTCTTTAGTACTAAATATGATATTGTTGGACTTAGAAGGAAAAGTGAGGATACATTTAAATTAAAAACCTTCGACATGTACAGAACTACGACACAATAAATAATGTAAAGTCATGTGGAGTGTTATGTTTATAATTAAAAACGGAAATAATAAATTTAAGGATTATTAAAAAATAAAAGATTAACATTGTGTTATAATTATAATTATAATTGTGTTATAGTTATAATTGTCTACAGCTAACTAAGGATCTAAATTCATCACACCATAAGAAGGGTAAAAAATAATTTTAATTCACTGAAAAATATCTTCCTATTAAAAGATGTTATACAAAGAACCAATAAAATTTGTAAATTATGAAAGGATCCCTGGATTCTACATGCATTTCTAGAAAGTTAAAGCATAGGATCATCAAAATATAGATCCAGGATATTGATGAATTCAGAGAAATATATGTCAAAGTGCAAGACCACTGATTAGAATATCTTGTGGTAATAGAAGATTAACATTGAGATATGTATATCACCGGATGATTATATCTCTCCAAAGCAATTTACAACATCTTTACAGGAACAATGTTGTGAATAAAAATGAAAATCTAAGAGAACAGAAATAAATGGAGATTATATCATTTATATTTCGAGGTAATATGAGTATTTTTGCAAATAAACCTTTAGACCATCAAGATATTGCAAAAGTAATCAGATGAAAGTAAATATCTAGGAGTCAAAATGATTACCAAAACACTGAATGATATTTGTAGACGAAAATAAAGATTGATAGTAATGAATTAGAACAAGTTAAAAACAACAAATATGTTGTTTCGATTTCTAATATAAATAAAAACATAATATTAATTAATTATTTATAAAGTCAAGTTGGAATGGAATGATACTGGTAAACCAACTTAATACATATAAAAAACCTATGTTTAATAATTGGAACAGGAAGTTGTTTAATAAACGTGTTTTACCACTTCTTACTCATAAACTTCAAACCAACACTTAATAGAATAACATTTCAACGGCATCAAACCAACCAACAATGTACAAATAGTTATATGTTGTAAGTATTAAAAAGACTCAAAGTGACATAGAGGTATCAGAAAATAAATAGGTACTTGTGTCTTCACTAATAGAATTAAGAAACTAAATTGGAGCTTTACAGGAGATCTTACTAGAAGAGGGTATTGCTATATTATATTGGTTCTCAAGTGATTTTTAAACATCTACAGAGACGCTACAAGAGAGATGAGGAAATGAAATAAAAATGTTTGCTCGTATCTTACGGAGAAGTGTGGATATGGATCTACGAAATAGGAGTAAACTTGGAATTATCTTTATCGTGTAGAAATCGATAATGGTTGAAACTGATAATGATAACATAACAGAACAGTAATCTATAAACATATTAAATAATTTAGATGAAAACATTAAACTCTGTGGAAACCCATAATACCCATACTACGCATAAATATAATTGTTTGTCTTTACAAAATCAAAAAATGAACAATCAGACAATTGTATATATTTGCACCAATTTTTATCAGAATTATCCCTTCAATCATTATATTTATCACATTTCCACAATTTAGGAAAACACATATTATTTTTGCACGTAAACTCAGTTTCAGCACAACTTTTTGAGGCTACACATGCGCAAAACAATTATTCTATTATTTAACTTTTCATCAACATAAGGCGAAAAACTCCATAAATACATTCATATAAATATTCAGGTAAATTTTGTTTCCCAAAGGATTTTTGATTAACATTAGTTACTGAGGTGAGAACAGCAAAATTTTATTTAATAAATCTGATATAATTTTAAAACACGAAGGAATTCAGCATGGGTCTGTTAAAATTGAAACCGTAGATGGTAAGAATTTGTTTACCATCTTTATAATAACGTTTACACTTGACATTATAAAATTAATAAAATTGAATAGATTTTCTTTCCAAAAATAACTTTAAATTATATTAAAACACTGGCAAATACAAAAAAAAAAAAAAATCAAAACACAACATTAAAATTAATAAAAATTAAAAGTAATTAAGATTTAATTATTTATTTAGTTAAGATTCTACCCAAGAGATTTAAGTTTCGATGTTTTTCTTGCTGATTATTGTGGGTGGTCCTCAATTTCTTGATGAATCTTCAGTAATGAGTAGAAAAATGAAATCTAATTAACAGTACAAATGAATCTGGAAAAAAGATTTGGAATTTTATGGAAACCCTACTTTATGTGATAATTTACTGAGATGAGAGAAAGAAACTCATGTTTTTAACTTTTATCTATGAAATAAATTGTCTTCTGATATCCATTGAAGCAAATTCAAAGAAAATGAAGTCACTACCAAAAGGTAGAGCACAGTGTACCAACAATAATATGCATTACAAAAATTAATAAATTATCTACAAACTTATAAGGTATTTTTTTAAAAAAGGTTCAGTTTTAACCAGAAATATATGTTACCTCTTGTAAAGCTATCCATGAAATATAGGAATCAAAATTCCACATATTGACAACAAGTTTAAAGAGTTACTCCTAGAGAATATTTTTGATCCAACCTTAGGCAAATGATAAATAAATGTTAATTTAAAAACATTGATTCTGCATATAATGTCTCAAATAAGATTGTTTTTCACTCCCTTATTCAAAAAGTTATAACGAGGAGATTGAAAAATGTTGATATATTGGTTTTGCTCATATTCTTTTATTTTTCCATATGTCATAACATCGGCTGGAGGCGAATCCACAACAACCGTCTGCAACCAACTTCTTGCTTGCAAGGTTGCTGCGCTGACCTCTCGGCTAACAACACTTGACCTCATATTCTTAATGAGAAACATTCCTATTTCAAGAATAAATCCTCTTGTGACGTAAAGCAATCAGTCAATGTAGATGAATTTTCAGCATTCTGTAACTAAAATGTCATTGATTGGTAACTGAAAGTGGAACTTGTGATAAGTCTAAATTCATGATCTTTTATCCAATCACGGAGAACATCAGCCAACTTGTGATTTATAGCTTTACCTTTGATTGTAAGATCGACAAACACAACAATTTTTTTTCAACTACCTAATAATTCGCTAATTGAAATATTAGTTGTAGGTTTACAAGTAAGGGCAATATGTTTCCACAGTGTTTTTATATATTTACTGCCATAACAAACAATACTAATTAATGTGGCACATAATAAGAAATCTCAAAATCTCCAATTAAGGCGATAATTGGCAGGGGATGCAGAAGTATATAAATATCCACAGACTTTTGACCAGGATACTATTCAACAAAATAATATTTTATTTATGTATTTATAACTAAAGATGATTTTCATGTAACGAAACATTATTTGTAATATAAGATGACTTCTAGTGCATTAAATAAGATATTGTTGAATTTAGAAGAAAAGGTGATAAGGACATTTTAAGTAAAGCCTTGACATATGCAGAACTAGAAGAATATAAATATTGTAAAAAACAATTGGAGTAGTATTAATTATAATTAACGAATAAAAAAACATTGTAACATTTAAATATAATTTATCCAAACTTCAAACACTTTTAGCAAACTTTATTTGTACATACACCTACGTTTCGACTGACCTGCAGTCTTCTTCAGAGCTATGATATAATGAACAAAAAAAAAAACAACATAAAATATATATATTAAAAACCTGAAATAAATAATCAAACCCAAATAAAACAATTAATATAAAATAAAATGTACTACATAAATGAAAAATAAATATAAATTATACATGTGTATTCTTAACTTTATACATATATACATTCAAGGACAACTATTAATCTAAATATTATCTATTTTATTATTATTAACAATCTACTAATTATCTGTATTCTTCATAAACTTAAACTTTATGATTAGTAATTAAAATTCTTTTAATTTTAAATCATATTTATTATTTTCTTACTCATTCTTCTTTTAAAATTAATATTTTATATTTATTATTGCTGAATATTTAAAACCTATAAACTTTATAATCTTTACACTTACTAAGGCTATTCTGATCTTCAAAATAAAATAATGAAAAATCGTTTTTTTCAAAAAATTATCTTATACCCTAGCTCCCTCTATTACATATTATTTAAACTAAATATATATCCCCTACAACTCTTTATTTATATATATATATATTTTTACACTTTAACTTTTATTATATAATACTCATAAATTTATATTATACTTCTTTATATGTTTTTATATATATAAACCCTACAACTTTATTTACATATATATTTTTTTATTTTATATATTTTAACTTTTATCATTATTTTTATATAATTCTTATAAAAATTTTTTATACTGTTTTATATGTAAATATTATGCTAAGTTTATTAATTTATTTATTTATTATTATTTAATATCTGTAAATATACCCAAATTTATATTCGTATTTAACCTAACCATTTTTATCATCCCCAACTTATTTATTAACAATTATCTCTTTACATATTTACCTCTATATATCTTATTTAATAACTAAACCAATCTCATCCTAATCCCAGAATCTCTATTAAATTCTGGTTTTATCTTTCTTATTAATATAGCTTCTTTTATTTTCCTTTCTTTAATACTTTTTGTATATAACTTCATTTTTATTGAACTTTGTGTAAATTTGTGTCCGGTTTCTTTTGTATGTATATATATTGGTGATTTATTATCTGCCATATGTTGTTTTAGTCTTGTTTTTATAGAATTTTTTGTTTCTCCCACATATTTGTTATCAATCCCACTATCTAGACATTGTTTGCATTTTATCACATATACTCCATTAATTATTTCTTTATTATCTTTATTATATCCTATGTATTTGCTATCTATCAAATTTAATAGGTTTTCTCTTTTTTTATTAACTATTTTTGTATTAATTATTCTTTTGTATCTTTTATTAATCTTCTTTATAATTTTGTTAAATTTATTTACTATGATATTATTATTTGTTTTTATTCCTATATACCTATCTTCACCTTTCTTTTTTCCTTCACTCTTTTCATTTTTATTTATCTTATATTCTATTTTTCCAATACTTCTTTTAATTATATATACAGGGAAACCATTCATTTTTAATTCATTGATTATTAAATCTTTTTGTATATTATAATCTTCTTTCCTTGAACAATACATTGCAGCTCTGTATATTCTTGAATATATACAACTAATTTTATATTTCCCATCAATGTTGGAAAACCAATTTGTTATTTTGTTACCAATATTATTCTTTTTATAAACACTTGTCTCAATACACCATTTTTTATCTATCAATTTCTTTTGAAACATTATATCCAGATATGCAATTTTATTATTCTCTTCCTTCTCAACTGTAAATTTCATATGTCATAGATTGTTGCTTAGGTTATCTCTATGTTGTTATGATATTTTCAAATATATTTTATCACTTTTTGTTATATTAAAGTGTATAGTACTTTGTTTAAAAAATACATTTACTATTAATGTTCCTAATGGTTTATTCTCACTGCTTCAAGACTAGAGATCAAATACTAGTTTCATTATTTACTGCCTCAAAAGTAGTTGCATTTGTTTGTGAATTCATGCCATCAAACGTTTACTTTGTTCCTGAAATGTGGATTAAATTTGTTGGTAGTGTATTTTTATAAAGTCATGGGAAATATATTACCAAGACTTTATTTTGGCAATCAATATGGTTTTCATGAGGTATTTACGAATATCACTTTCATTTTTGTCACACTTTTACTTTATCTCAGTGTAATTCATATTGTTGATATGAGTCCTGTAGATATGCTTTGCTTATTCTTCGGATGTAAACTCTATAAATAATGAAGATTTAAAATTTTAAATAATTTTGGTAGAAAATTGCAACATACTTTTTTAATATTGATCTTCCCTTTGGATTGGTAAGTTTCTAATTTTAAACTATGTCAAATATTCATAAAGGACACTCTAATAGTATGAATGTTATGTAAGTTGTGAGAAATTAGTCGTATTCAAATTTATGGAAAGTTTTATGCACAAGTCATTTTAATATTTCTTTATTATTTCATTTTTAATTTTTTTTTTGCATAATAAATTTGTAAGCTGTAATTTTTCATATATATATATATCATCATCAACCATTATCAATCCAAGTTTAATCCATCTTCTCCGATCTTTAGCTTCTCTTCTCCACAACACCCCCTGCACATTTTCTTATTTCATCCATCCATCTCACATGTGGTCTCTTTCTGGGTCTTTTACAATCTCTTGGAATCCAGTTTAAAATTTCAATTGTCCATCTATTATCATCTCTTCTAGCAATATGTCCAGCCCAACTCCATTTCAATCTTTTAATTTTTTCAATAAGGTCAGTAACACCTGTTTGTTGTCTTACCCATACATTGCGTTTTCGATCTCTTCTTGTTACTCCCAACATACACCTCTCCATACTTCATTGAGTTGTCTGAAGTCTCTGTATTGCTCTTCTATTAAGTGTCCAAGTCTCAGATCCATAAGTAAGAACTGGTAAAACACATTTGTTAAAAAGCATCCTTTTCAAACACATAGGCATATTTCCTTTTAGTATCAAGTTATTTCTACCAAAAGCACTCCAACCAAGTTTAATTCTATGATTAATTTCCTCCATTATGTTTCCATCTGTATTAATAATCTGACCAAGGTATTTGTAACTGTTAACTTCTTCTAATTCTTCATAATCAATCTTTATTTTCATATTTTGAGCAAATCGATTAAACATTACTTTAGTCTTTTTAACATTTATCTTTAGTCCTACTTTTCTACTTTCATCTGTTAACTCCTGCAACATTTCCTGCAGCTCTGAAGCATTATTTGCAAAAACAACTACATCATCTGCGAAATCTAAATGATTTAAATACTCTCCATTTACTTTCACTCCTTTAGTTTCCCATTTTAATCCACAAAATACTTCTTGCAGCACTGCTGTAAAGAGTTTTGGAGATATGGAGTCACCTTGTCTTACACCTTTCTCAATGTTGATTTTTCCAGTATCATTATGTAATCTAATTGTTGCTGTTGCATTTTTATAAATATTCTTTAAAATATGACAATATCCTGGATCTATACCTTGATGATCCAATGCTTTAATCACTGAAGAAATGTGTATAGAATCAAATGCCTTTTCATAATCTATAAATCCAAAACATAAAGACAACTCATATTCATTTGTCCTTCTTTCTATGACTTCTCTCAATACCTGGATATGATCTATTGTACTAAAACCACTTTTAAATCCAGCTTGTTCTCTTGGTTGGTGGAAATCCAAAGTTCTCTGTAGACGAGTTGTAATTATCTTGGTAAAAATTTTATATAAAACTGATAAAAGGCTGATAGGTCTGTAATTTCTAATATCTTCTTTATCACCTTTTTTAAATATTAATATTATTACTGCATTCTTCCAATCTTCTGGTACATCTTTATCATTTAGACATTTGGTATATAACTTTGCTAAAATTGTTTCTATTTCTTCACCTGCTTCTTTTAATATATCAATTATAATTCCATCATTTCCTGGAGCCTTTCCTTTCTTCATACACTTAATTGCATGTCTCACTTTTTCATTTAAGATTCTGGGCAATTCGGAAGATGTAATAGATATAGGAGGTACTTGTTCTTTATTACTATATAATTCTTGATAAAAATCTTCTACCAATTTCATGATGTCATCTCTCTTTTTAGTAATAATTCCATCTTTTTTTCTTATTGCATATATAAATTTCCTACCAATACCAAAATGTTGTTTAACATTTTTGAGACTTTTATTTTCTTCTACTGCTTTCCTTGCTATTTCACAGTTATACTTTCTTATATCATTTTCAACTCTTTTCCGTACCATTTTACAAAATTCGAGATATTCAATTCTTTTTAATACATCAATTTTGTATATCTTCATATTCCTTCTTTTCTTCATAAATTCTCTAGTCTCAGTAGAAATTTTATTAGTCAATTGCTGCTTTTTTCTACCAGCTATGTTTGTTGCAGTTTTTAAAAGTGTATCAGTTATTTTCGTATTAATTTCATTCAAATCTGTATCATGTTCAAAATCTCCTAACACTTGAAACCTATTTGTAAGTTCTAATTTAAATTCATTAGAATGTTTCTGAAGATTAGGAATATCAACTGTAAATATTGTTTTTCTTAATAATTTTTGTCTCTCTAGTTTTACATTAACACGTAACTTACATCTTACTAATCGATGATCACTTCCTGTGTTAAATTTATTAAGAACATTACAATCTTGAAATATGTATTTTCTGTTAGTCAAAATATAATCCAATTCTGCTGTACCTTCATTTGGATGCTTCCATGTCCATTTCCTTTTAACATTTTTCTCAAAAAATGAATTCATAATATAAAGTTTTTCTTTTTCTGCAAGTCTATGTCCTCTCTCATTTCTATTACCATAACCAAAATTACCTACAGCAATTTCATCTTTCATTTGTCTACCAATTCTAGCATTAAAGTCTCCCATAACAATTTTAAAATGTTGTTTACTCTGATCAAAAGCCTTTTGTACATCCATATAAAAATCTTCTACTACTTCATCACTATGAGAACTTGTTGGGGCATAAACCTGAATTATCTGCATTTGGTATCTGCTATTAAGTTGTATAACTAATCTTGCCACTCAGTCCGATACACCATCAATCTCCACAATATTGTTCTTCCACTTTTTATTTATAATGAATCCTACTCCACTTGTATTTCCAATATGTGTGTCTTTATAATAGCGTATATGTCCACTTTTTAAATCAATTGTTTCTTCTCCTTTTCTTCTAACTTCACAAAGTCCAATAATGTCCCATTTAATATAAGACAGTTCTTCTTCTAATTCTTGCAATCTTCCTTCACTTGAAAGTGATCTGCAGTTGTAAGTACCTAAATAAAAAGTCGTCATCAAATGGCAGCCTGGGTCCGCAATAAGGGGATTCTTAGCACCCTCCGCCTTCGGCCACCAACCGCTGACTTGGTTGGTGACTTTACAGCCTCCTGGGAATAAGGGCCATGCTTTATTTTTGTCTGTCATAATTGTATATATGTATTGGAAAAATATTTATCATTTACACAAACATTCATTCTGCCTTATCAGGCACTGAGAAGAAAGACCATGGTGTTTCTTGATCTTAAACTCAGAGGTAAAAAGCCAATAAACTCACCACGCTGGATAATGCGTGTTGGTGAGCAGCCCATCCATGTTCGTATACTATATGAATAATCACATAGTAATAACAGCTGCAACGACAAGAACGTATGGAGTGGACATTAGGAATTTGCCCTGCTCGGTTCCTTTAAGGCCTCCAAGAGGAATCAAAGGGTTTCCTTTCAGTTAATAGCAAACTCCTTTCTGCAGCCATATATATATATATAATTTGTAGAAGTTTTTGCTTAACGACACTGGAAGATATACCAGATTTGTTACATATTCATTATTTAATGAGAAAATAAATATTGTTTTTATTGTTAATTTAATTTCTCTTAGTCATTTCTCCACACCATCCAGTAATTATTCAGATGTCTAAAAACATCGGAAGAATATTGTAAATTTCTTTAAATCATTATGCATTAAGAATACATGGACATTAAAATATTGTCATAAGATTCACATTATTGAAATTGCATCTAAGACATTCGCATTACCTCTAAGAAAAAGATGATTCAGTTAAATAAAGAATCATAATTGCATATTTAGCATTCAAAATTAGTAAATTTTGTTTCTTTCTGAAAGATCATTATGTTGATTTTGAATTATTATTTCATATTCATAAGATTATGCTATTATTTTATAATAAGTCCAGATTATGAAATTACTTTATTTGAGTTTAGAAAATTTCCAAATAGGTCTATGAATACAAAATTTACAATGGCCATAGAAGCCTTTATCCATTGATAATATCCAAATGTTAACTAATAGATTATTGTTTTTTTTTTATTCTAAATTAAAGTTTGTCACGGATTACTTTTTTCTATGTGTCCAAAGAAAACAATTAGACAGTGCTCATGATCAACTTGTGTGGAGTGCACGAACATCAGCAAAAACAATGGACAATGATATCATATCTGGAGATTGGTCCCCAAGTTGATAGTCTGTTAACAGTGGACAATGCTTGCTTTCCTCAAAAAAATTATTATTTTCTTTTTATTGATATATATATATAATTTTGTTTTTTTATTTATTTCACTATTTATAAATTTATGTCTTATGATTTTTTTTGGGATTTAAATTTCGTTTTCAAATTCGGTGATCCTACTTCAGGAATGGGAGCGTTCATTTGGAATATTTTTAGGGGAAAGGAATCAAAATAAGAAAATGCTTGTAAAAGTAAATAAAGTTTAAGTGCACAGATCCTTCCAGAAGTTAGATACTACTCTACCAAAGTGTTATGAAATAAGATTTTGACCTATTCAATAGTAATTGCATACTTTAGACTGAACAGACTTATGTTATTTAATAATAGTTTTTACTAAAACTTAGTTATACTTATTTTGTTTGAACGTATGATTAATCGCTTTGAATGAATGGCTTTTTCTTTTTCATTAATCTCAATTCAACTTACTTATATATGGAAGTCATTCATCCAAGAACCAGCTAGAAATATTCATATTCTGAATAAAAGTATTCTTTTGCTAGATATATTATTTGAAACCTTTAATTTTATTTTCTATATACATTGTTTTGAACTATTATTTTTTATTATAATTTTGTAAATAAGGTTTGCATAGGCATGAATTTTTATCATGGGATTTGGGAAGGGGAAAGTTATTGCATTAAATTTTCAAAGTGATAGAAAGTGTTCATTGCTATCTCAGCATGTTACATGTAAATATTATTTTATCATATATTATTTGTTTTTTAATAAATGTTACTAAGTTGTTGAAATCGATCTGATCTCTACTTGGTCATCATCATTACGCATTTACTCCAATAAGTACATAGTCATCATTATTGTGCATTTTCATCAAGAAGTAAATTGGTCATCATCATTGTGCATTTACAACAATAAGTAACTTGGTCATTATCATTATGCATTTACCAGCAATATGTAAATTGGTCATCATTATTGTGCATTTACACCAATAAGTAAATAGGTTCATTTATAACATTTACACTACTAAATAAATAGTTTAGTCTATAATATCCACATATTATTAAATAATTATACCAAGTACATATATATTGATTATTCACACACACACACACCATTCTTCATGTATATAAAGATTTCTGAAATATTTTAGTAGTAAATATGCATTTGTTTTCACTTATATATAGGCACATTAGTTTGTAAGTTAAGTGAGTTCATCCATGAAGAGAGCTGACATTCAAATTCTCCCTGAGTTCGAATACTGTGGTGTGTGGTGTAAGGAGTTTAAAAGGGAGTTGTGATGAGGATACTAATCTAAATTGCATCTAAGTTTCTTCAGTAAACATTGAGCTAGCATACTAAAAGTAGATGTGATCTTGGGCTAAGTATTTCATTACACTATCACCATCCTACCTGACGAACCTAGGTTTGACAGTAGTAAGATGCACTCTATCTTTCTTGTGTCATCCATGGTTTCATTACATCTGGAGCCATTAACAGCAGGGCTATTGATGATAGGTGCAACCAGATGATAGTTGAATTTGATTTATGTCTTCAAATTCAAACCTGATCCATTACATCTGGCACCATCAACAGTCAGGCTCAAAAGATAGGTGCACCAGCACACATAGACTTGGTGCAATTTGGTTAGCACATTGCATTTGAACCAGCCAATTGTTGAATTTAATCTATATCTCCAACTTCAAACTTGATCTATTTCATATGATGTGCAACATGTTGGGCATGAACATACATCTATTGCCCATACTCAGGGGAATGAAACATAAGTTTCAAAGGAGATCCAGCCACTGGACTGATAAAAAATTTTTTTTCTCTGAAGCTTACAAAACCAGTCATGTTATATCTGTTGCCCATATCTTAGGGATATGAAACAAGAAGTTTCCAGGGATATTTGACATCAAAATTGGAGTATATATATATATATATATATATATATATATATATTATATATATATATATATTTCTTTTCTTATTTTCTCATAGCCTCAAACTTTAAACCTTATATCCACATTGGATTTACTTATTATCCACATATAAGACCAAAATATATTTAACAGGAATGAAAGTAAATAAATATAACAATTTGAACTCAAAATGCTCATTAAAAGAAAATGACTTTAAAAGTGGTGAATGCACTATATAGTAAATAAAAAAATCACAACAAGTAGAGATCAACTGTTAAATAAATAAGTAATAAATCATGTTTAAAATAGAGGAGTCAGGCAAGCTAAAGCACAAATTTAAAGATAGACAATAAAATGCGCACATATAAAAGAAATATATATGTATATCTAATAAAAAGAGAAATAATAGCATGAAGTGTCTAGAAACCCTATGGTATAATACCTTGATACTTATATATAAATACAAGCTTTCTAAATATTTATATGAAAGCCATAGATGTTACTTAGAAGTGGAACAATGTTTATAAACAAGATTACAGAGTGCAAGGAAGAAACATAAGACAGTAGTGGTGATGAAAGAGGAAATAATACCAGTATTAGTAATGGAGAGGGGTCACCATTGATCCAACCTCTTGGGGGGTCTGCAGCAGAACTCAAACACTTTTCATAAATATGTGTAGTAGGTCAAGAGATGCCACAAGTGTTAGGGATTCTTGATGATGAGTCAGTCCAAGCACTCAAGGGCAAAATGGCACAAGATATCAAACAGATGATGATGATGGAACAGATGTTCCAAATGTTAAGTTGTCCTAAGGATGATCTGAACAACATGGGAGATGAATAAATGCCAATATAAAATCAAACATAATCAGCATTGAGACAAAAATAAATGCTAATATGGAAAACATGAGCAGCATGGAGGTGAGAATAAATTCTAATATAGAATCAAACATAAGTATCACAGAGACAAAGCTAAATGCCAATATGGAATCAAACATAAGCAGCATGGAAGCAAAAATAAATGCTAGTATGTGTAGTAAAATGGATGCCATGAAGGAAGATATGAATATTAAGTTAGAGAATATGGCAACCAGAGATGATTTTAGTGATATAAAAACAGAATTGAAAAAAAAACCATGTCTCTTGAAAGAAGATTTGGAAGAAGTGAATAGGATAGAAGCACAAATCAAGGCAGAAATGGAGTTGAAAATAAACTGATCGAGAATGTGGGACAACTATCTCTAGGGTTGGAGAATGTTCAGACAGATAGTGCTGAACTAAAACAAGGAGTGGATAGAATGAGAAAAAAAATGGATGAAAGAAGTATACAATGTCATGAGCAATATAAAAAATTTATGGATAGTATTGCTACCCAGTTAGATATGAAGCTCAAAGATATTTATCAGTCCCATGAAACTTTCAAGGAAGAAATGAGGAAAAGCCAAGAGAGGCAGAAAGATGAAGTCAAGAAGGAACTGCATGCATGAAAGGAGTATACAATGTCATGAGCAATATAAAGAATTTATGGATAGTATTGCTACCCAGTTAGATATGAAGTTCAAAGATATTTATCAGTCAACTTTCAAGGAAAAAATGAGGGAAAGCCAAGAGAGGCAGAAAGATGAAGTCAAGAAAAAACTGCATGCCACCCACCCAAACTTAGATCACCTCTCTACCAGACAAAAGTCAGAAGTAAAAACTTTAGGCCAAGAGCTAAATCATTTAGTTGAAGCCACCACTTGCAGGTTTGAAATTAGAATCTCAACTGGATAAGGATATCTTAGTTGTCAGGGTGCCCAGGCTCAGATTCATCCAGATATTCAGCATAATATGGAAAAGATGACTGACACATGCCCAAATATTGGCATTTCCAACAAACTCCACCAGAATGAAACATAAAGGGAATGATATTGTAATAACCCCCACAGTGTTAGACATTGAAACAAGTAAAGAACTTACACTAGACGTTAAAAAAATCTTACCAAGTAAACCTTGTCTTTCATGTAACTGGTACATTACTCATAATCAACATTACTTGTACATTTGGAGTGGTGCTGAAGTTTTGGAGTTATCCAATGGTGATCTTGGCTGTTTCAGTTTATGATAAATGGAGAATATATTATGATGTACCCTGGTGGTAGCTTGATAGATACTTCAAATGATCATGAAGCTCATGAATAGTTTAAAGGAGGATTACAGGATGCTCATGAACAAGTTAAGTGTGATACTTTCAGCCAAATTATTTTATTTTTGTATGATTCAATGGGTTTAACCATTGGAAAATGGTCTTTGTCTCATGAAGGGGATGATGTGATAATTGTTCACAGTTTGGATAAACATTGACAAAGCAATTATCTTCTGAAGAGACTCACCTAGTTACATGTTTGAATCATCCCAAGGCACTAAGCATTCATTCATCACTGAAATCTCTCTGAACCATGAATTTTATGCTATATGGATGACACAGTCACTAGGAAATAAGATGGAAATCCATCCCCTCAATTCTTTTATGAAACAGCTGATCGCAGGCTTGCAATGAGATAATGCCTGAACACACATGGCATCTCTCACCATGAGTACCATGGAAATGCCCAAACCACTCAGCCAAGAAACCTGGAGTGATTTGAATGAGTACTGCCAGACACCTAAGGCATGCCATCAATTCAAAACCTAATGATGGCACAAAAGACAAACAATTGTTAGCTCAAAGAGCCATCTCAGGGGGTAAGCACTTCCTCAAAAGAATCATTTTTAGTTACATGGTTAAAACTTACATGTTTGATTATCTTAATTATGCTCTGTGGAGTTTTAAGCTTCTTTATAATCCAGAAGACAATCCGGACATAAAAATCACATGATGGGAAAACAAACCATAATACTGTGACCCATTAGACAAACAGGTAATCAGTTTCATAGGATACCTACAAAGGCTCCTTCACTTTTATCAGGTATGTAGTCAATAACATTTAGATCATGAAGCACTTATCACAGAGAGGGACTTTCAGAGGCTGTGACCATTGGAACATGAAGATGGCTATGGAAAGAAATTGAACCCACTATGATGATATAGGAAGAGAATGAATTTATATGTTCATAGAGAAATTTGGACAATGGTGCAGCTATTGGCAAAGGGAAGGGACTGCCCAAAGATATTATGTCATAAGTGAAGACACCTAGGTATTGTATTAAATTTGTTTTTAAATTACCCCCCTACAAATAGAATATGAACCTACTAAGCCACTCAACTGGACATAAGTTATAAGTTAACAGAAGATAAATCTAAAACTGATTTATAAATGTACTTAGTATTCCTGTATGGAATGCATCAAATATTCATAATTATAATAAATAAAAATCTATAGCCACAAAAATCACAATAAATAAAGAAAAGGATATGTTACAAGCTCAAGGACAACTTACCACAAATGCAAATTATAGAACCGAATTATAAAAAGATCCACACATGAATTTAAAATAACAGACAGAGTGTTAATAAAAACTTCACATCCCAATAAACCACAGGAAGGTAAATATCACAAGTTTTATATGTATGAGAGACAATATACCATTGTCAAACAGACAGATCCCAATGCATTTTGGATAAACCAAGAAGGAGAGATCCAAGTCAATATAATGCCTGCATCTTAAAGCCTTACTTTGGCTGCTAACAATAATTTATAATAACATCATTAAATTGCTAACATAGCTGATAAATAAAAAAGGGGTAACTTTCTAACAAAGTGTATAGGTAAACGAGATTACACCTTATAGGAATGCAACAGCAGGGGCAATGTAAAGAAAAAAAATATATACATATATCTATATAGTACAGGACTAGGGACAATGTTTAATGAAGGTATTCTCCATGTAATGCTCAGATGCAATCATTGAGATACCTTGAGGCTAACTAGAACATATGAGACAATCCATACTTAGTAATGGATGCTCTGATATTTAACTAGACCATGAATCCAATAAGCCTCAAAGGAGCATGGAAGGCTAGTAAGTGAGTTTATGTGCCTTCTGTAACATGTTTCTAGTTATACCTCCTCTACAAAACAATCAAAGTCCTATGTCTAGTGTGCACCATCAATGATATAGCCTAGCTGCAGAGGTATTTGAACTTCCCCAAACTAGCTGTGAAATGAAAAAAAAACATGAAACAGTCAAAAAATAGGCATAGCAACCCTTCACCAAGCCCAAAATAACCATATATTTTTAACACCCCAATATGCTTATAAGTAAGGTGACTTACAACCAACAAACATACCAGTCCTAACATCTCTAACATTTTAAATTAGCCAATTGGTAGTCAAATAATCGATTCTACATATACATGTATATACACTGAACATGTATATAAACATGCACAAATGTCACATTAAATAAACTACTATTTTTATTTTTTTTGATAGATGAAATTTTTACTTCCCTATATCTCCAAAGCAGTAAAATTTGATATATATATATATGCATGCACACACCTAATCTCACTAATAATAAATTAATATACCTGACTTGTGAGACTGATGTTAACAAAGGTTAAACTAAAAACATGTATTGAACTCATTAAGAATATTACAGTATCGAAGTATATATTTTCTATTACACAAAATATAATCCAATATTGCTGTATTTTCATTTGGATGTTTCTATACCCATTTCCAACAAGTATTTTTGTGAAAGTAAGAATTCATAATCTACAATTTTTCTGCAAATCCCACAATATGTTCCCGTTTCCTTTTTCATTTCATTCATCTTAGAAAAATTTACCTAACTTTTTTTTCATTTAAACAATCGGTTTTTAATTGCAGTTATCTCCCATGACAATTTAAAAATGTTCTTTGATTTGATCAAAAGCATTTTGTACATTCAAGTAAAACTTCTTTTTTTCACAGTGAGATTTTTTATTAACATGAATAACAAATCTGGCCACTCTGTTTGATACATCATCAATCTCCACAATGTTGATCTTCCACATTTTATTTGTTTTGAAATCTACCCCTTTATTCTTCCAATAGTAAAGATCACATTGATTATTTAAATCTATTTCCTCCTCACTTTTTTATCTGTACAGAAAGTTCAACAATCTTCCATTCAATCTTAGACATTTTCAACGTTAATCTTTGTTCAAATGAATCTGTAGTTATAGATAATTAAATAAACATCATCCCCAAATGGCAATCTGGGTTCCCAAGCATGAGATATTCCTACCACTCCCTCCTTCATTTGCCGATCATCATCTTATGCCTACAGCCTGCTTGGTATAAAAGTCATGACTTTGTTTCGTTTGCCATGATTGTAAATATCTAAAACATGTCATTCAAATCATTTAAGAACTCAATAGAAAAGTAAAACTATGATGTTTCTTGATTTTCAACTCAGAAATAAAAACTCCAATAAACTCATTGCATCTGACTGATACAAGTTGGTGAGAAGCCCATCTGTCTACTTTTATATGAACAATCTTATAGTAATAACTGCGGCAATAATAATAAGTATGAAGTGGAAATTAGGATTTTGATTACTCAGTTCCTTTGAAATTTCAGAGAAAAATAAAAAAATGCTTGTTTCATTTACCAGTCAATAATCATTTTAAATAACTTCGATAGAATTCGTCTGTCTCATCATCACGTTATTTATGATTAGGAACACAAATAAAAATGTAAATACACTCCTACAAAGTTAGAATAAATCTAAATAGATGTTAGACCAGCATTTTAATATTTTCGCATACAAAATAATTAAATATATTATAGAAACAAGTACTGATATTACTACAGTGAACCCTAAGTCTTAACAAACCATATTAAGCCTATGACCTGTAAAAGTCCTTACGTTCTTTTTTTATACATTCAGTGCCAGAATAAATCTGGATATAGTATATCCTTTATAGATCTACCCAGGCTTGTTTTCTTTATTCTTGCTCTAGTGCATCTAAGCAGTTGTTGTATATCTAAATCTTATCCTGTTTACCATGACTACTTGATTACTTCTCTGCATAGATTTAGGCAGTAGCAGAGTGGAGGGCCACTTCCAATGCTCGACTTCTTATGAATTACTCAGCAATAAAGTTTTCATATTTTTGGTATTTTTTATTAATTAATTATAAGAGTTTTTGATTACATTCAGTTTCATTAAAATAATTGGAGAGTATATAGAATGAGACAACTCAGAGCGAAAAATAAGAGCATACTTTATAGCGAACTCCTCCAAGCTTTTAACCGAAAAGACTCATCCTCCCCCTCTCCAAACTGGACTTTATAACACTAATTAATATTCAATAATTTTCACTCAAATTTAAATTTCTACTACAGTATATATAATCACAATACATCATAGTTTTATTCCAGCTATGAACATGAAAGCTTAAGTTTTCGAAAGCGCTTAGCTCAAATTTCTCTTTAACTGCGTAGTAACGCACCACGCACCAATTATTAACTAATTATATACATATAAGTATTTTTAAAATTAATTAATGCCCTTTAGTGTTTTTCTGGAACCTGCTCATCAATAGGGTATTAATTTTAGAGCCGATAATCTTTTTTTGATTGTATGCTTCACAGGTTCCTCCTATTTTGTTTTTGTGACTTTGGTTGATCTTGTTAACCGAATATCTGGCATTATTATTTTGTTAATTGCTCTTTGTCTTAATGATCAGCTTTGTTTTGATAATAATGTGTTGCTGACCTATTTCTGCTTTGATAAACATTTGCAAATAACATCTCTATTCAAATAATTTATCTAATAGCAAAACAATTTGTCTTATCTCATCTTATTGAAGATGTACTGTACTAAAGAAAAGAGCTGTTTTCAAGGTTTTTTCAATATTGACAACCCATTTTATTCGATAATATTAGTTTTAATGTTCCTTCTGTCTTTTCTATGAGCCCACTTGATTCCAAATAGTAAGAAGATTGGCAATATGTCTAACTCTACCAATTTCTTTAAAAAAATTGCTCTTATATGATTAATATAAAACTTGTGCTATGGTCTGTCACAGGGTTCTCAGGATAACTGCGAATAGATCTCGTTGGCTTTGGAGAACGGTATTCTATATAATGTTCATTTATTATGACATGTATGACGCACACAAATTCAGCATAGTTAGCATATACATGCCTCCATATTTTTTTTACTGCTGACAATATTATGTTTTATCATGGACTGGTAGATGATTATGGTTCATATCTGACAGTGAGTAGTTTTGCCCATTAACTTCAAGATGATCTAAGTTCATCAATACTAATTACGTCTTGATATTAGCACTTTATCATCTATTGGGATACTTTCTGTATTTAGTCATAATTTCTTTATATATTCCCCAAGAATTTATGGAGTACTTCTGGATAATGGTCAAGTCACTATTTGACAGTGTATTACTTTTTGACATCAAGTGTCAACTTTCATCAAAAGTTGTCATTAAAATACTATTTATGACTTTTATATTCCATTCTTTAATATAATTTATTGCTGTTTCAGTTACTTTCATTTCTGATTAAATATCTCTTTTTAAAATTCAGCTCAAAATCTAGCCTTTTAAAAAATTCAACCATCAAAGGTTTCTATGCCTTTAAGGATCTGGACCGTTTTGTTTTAGGCAAAAATTTCTCCAATAATAAATTATGATTATTAATAATAAAAATTTAATGCAAACAGAACGGGTTATTCTGAATAAATATAATTTCGCTTAGCATTATATAATGTTTAAAATGCAAACACGATCAGGGTTTCCATTCATTGACTTTATATCTTAAAACCATGTTTAACTATAAATCCTGATCAATCTTTGTGGAAAATTACTTCATGGCAACTAATTGTATGAAAGCAGAACCTTTGTTTATTTAAAGGTCTTTCATGTTTCCGTTACTAATTCAATTTCTGATTCACTTTTAATAGATCATATAGATTTAAGCTCATTTACCCCCCCCCCCCCCCAAAAAAAAACATTTTGAAATTATTTATTAACCTCAAGAAGATTTTTAATTACTTTACCTTTACAATTCTGAAGATTTTTTAAATCAAAGTAACTTTTTTAAAGAATAATTTTTGTTTCTTGAATGTATATTATATGCCCCTCCCCTAAAAAAAACAAACATTAGTGTTTTCCTGAAGGTTTGTGATGGTGTTCTAGTTGTATTTTTATATTGGACTATTTCCATCATCTAATATACGTATTGAATGTCTTGAGAAAAATTTAACTTTATTTAAATATTCCAAATACATTCAACTGCCGGTAATAGCACATCAAACAGGTTAGTATATACAAAACGTTTCAAGGGGTATTAATTTCCTCTTTTCATTAGGTATTGCAGGCCTGACCAGTGACAATACTAGCATAGGATTCGAACCTGGGTCCTTAGAGTCGTATTTTGAATTTGAAGGTAACCAACTGAGCCATCCTGCCAAAGGCAACAGTCTGGTATAATTTCATATACTTATCTATGAGGGTCCTCCCGATTTCTCCACTTTTTTCTAAGAGCAAAGTTGATTAATGGTTTCCATACATTATGTATATTCACATTAGGTTGGCTTATGGAATTTTTTTGCCATTGTCATGTGAGCAGCTTCTTTAAATTTTCTTCTTTTTATCTTTTCTTCTCTATCCAATATTTTTGTCATCATCCATATATATTTATCAGCATTTATTTTTGTTCTAAAATTTGCAGCCCTGTCACAAACCTTTGAAAGCTATTAAACAAGTACTTTTTCGAAGCAACCACTAACAAAATACCATTAATAGAAAATCACAGCATCTATGTGCTGGAAAATCTCATCAATTTTGGCTATTACATTAGGTAGTCTGTTCTAATTAAACACACTTTATATTAGGTATTGTCAGTAATTATATTATTCTTTTAGTGACCAGATTTTGATGACAATGATAAAGTTTCTTTGCAAATCAATTTTTGCATAATGTATAGATTTTTCCATATTAGTCAATATTTCAATAGCAGTAAGAACAGGTCACTGATTGTTTGGAATGTTTTATTTATTGTGAACTGGTAGTCATCAGATATGGACTTAGCTATCTGATTTACTTATTACAAATATCAGTTAATTCATTTGACATTTTCTATTAGGGCCATTACTTCATTCAAATCTATGTTATTTAATTCATCTTTAACTTTTATGTATTGTATAAAAACTTGCTCTGGTTTACAAACTAATAGCATTGTCTTATTAAATAATAGAATCACTGCAAAAGAAGTAGAAATTTGACTTTTGTTATTTTTAAAATCGTCCAATTGCTATTTTACTTTGTGTTCAACAGAAATTTTGTTCACCATAGGGATTTATATTTCCAGGGAGTCAAGCCATTCCTACTTGGATTAGAACAAATATATTGAGAATTAATTCTTTTCCTATTAATTTCAAGACACCCGAGTTTTTAAATAGAAATTTTAGCTAAGTTAAAATGATTAAAAAATTTATATCCATAAAATGATGATTTGACAAATTTGAAACATTTTAATAATAATATAAATATATAATTTTTATTAAATTAAATTTTTTTTAAAAAGGAGATAATTTTTTTGTGATTTATTTATTTATTTGGAAAAAGGAAGAGAAGAAAAAATTAAATTTTTAAAAGGGTGTTTACCATTTAGTTAAAAAAGATAAGATATTAAGATTTCTTTTTAAAAAATGTTACGAATTAATTAAAAAATATTAGGATCATTTTCTTTAAGTAAATGAAAACAACAATGACAAATTTTCCACGTAATTAAGATTTAAATTGAATTTATTTTTGGAAAAAAAAAGAATCTTTGTTGGGAGAAGAAAATTAATTGGTTAATATTTAATGCAGTAATTTTTGTAATGGTGTAATTGGGTGGGAGGTTGATATGAAAGTTGTATATAAAAATAAGATAGTGTGGGTAGGAGAATTCCATGAACTTTAGTATCAGTTCAGTTGTCGTGAGGTGAGCAGAGAGAAGCTAAGTCCAATAGCCTGAAGTTAAACTGATCATACTTTTAGTTAAAAAAATGATTTTAAAAAAGCAGTATATTATGAAATTTATAAGAACCATATTACAAGCTTTAGATAAAAGTTGATCATTCCCAACTCAGTTTGTAACCAATTTTACCAAAAGTGATATTGGAGGAAGAAAATACCCTTGGGATAAACTTTGTTTATTAATCCATTCAAAATTTGACTATCTCAGCTTATGTTAATCTGAGATGGAAAGTATTAAAATTAACTTCAAGAAATAATTATTAATTGAACCATATGTTAACTTGAAATGAAAATATTTGATAATCTAAAGCCTGGACCAATAAAAGAAAAAAAGCTAATGGAAGAACTAAAATGAAAATAATCTTTAAATTGAAACTTGTGTTAATATAATTAAAATTTCTTTTTAAAATGAAAACTGAAGCTGTAAATGAAAAAAAGTTATTAAATGGAAGAACTGTAATGAAAATAATTATTAAATTAGAAATCAGTGATAATCCAAAACTGTAAATGATTGTTAAACTGAAACCAGATTTATAAAAAGATAGGATGAAAAGAAAAAAAATCCATGGCAATCAGGTATTGTAGATATGAAAACATTTACAAAGTTTTAAATATTATTTATAGTACAGTGGTCATCTAGCATACATTGCTGATAAAGCAAGCATACATTGAATTGTTGAAACTTATTTAAAATTTTTGTGCATGTATGTGTATGCATTGGCGAAATATATATGGGTTAAAAAGCAAATAAAATTATGAAGAAATCTTACATTTATTAAACTGAATTTTAATAAATAACTTAAATCCATGTAAGACGAATTAAATTAAGAAAAAAAAATTAAAATAATTTTTTTTGCTTGGAAAAAAAATTAATTCGAACAGATTTACTGATAACAAAAATGAATCTACAAACAGTAATTAAAAGATAAGAAGTGTCCAATTTATTCTGTTGTTTAATTAATGATCTATTGTATATTTTAATTTAAAGAAAGTAAAAGAATTAATAAAAGAAGGAATAAAACTTTTTTATTAATTTAGTGTGGACAAAAGAGTTTAGCTCAGATTCTTAATAAAAGAGAAGAAATTCATTAATGTAATGAAATTTTAATGTGGCTGAAAATTCTATCACAGTTTTAAAAAAGTATGCTGCTGGAATCATCCTTTCCACTAACAGAACATTTACTTCATAAAACATGGTAGTAAATATACAGTCGTACTTACTAAATTGCCATAAATTATGTAAATTTATTCTGGAAACTTCCTGATTCTAAACTTTAATGCTTAACCCAGGAGTATTTAAAAAAATGCTGATGAAAAATGTGTACATCTATTTTATTTTGACAAATGGAACATTTAAAAAGAAACAAGTGGAAAGGCAACCATGATGCTTGGCATCCCATTCTAATCAGTAATGGAATTTCTAATAAAAATACCATGATAACAGTATTCTTTCTAAAACTTTAAAAAAGCAATCTATTGAAAAGACCTTCAAGCAGTACAATATTAGAATGCATTATATATTAGTTACTAAGTTGTTGGTATCCATTTATTTTTTAATATGCTTAGCTGTACGAATACATTTAAAAATAATTATATATATATATTGTGACCTTCCAGGTTGGCACCAGGAAGAAATGTGGAAGTTCACATTGGTGCTAATAATGGCTAAAGTTAATTATCTTAGAAAAATGAATTGTGATGTAATTTGCTATTTAAAATTAGGTTTTTAAAAGAATTAAAACTTTAATTGGATGTACTGATTGGTGGAGTTTTGGATTATATATGTTCAGTGGTAGAAGAGGAGGATGAACAACAACAGTGATGTTTGTATATAGTGGAAAAATTTACATGTCATAGTAAGCAGATACATAGATATATTATTAATTAGAATTTTCTTATTTATATTTTACTAATTATGTATTGTTCATAATCTTATATTTAAAAATGATAAAGATTATTTGTATATTAGTGAATAACATTTCTAAATTAATATTTAATATTTTTTTTATTTATTATGTTTTATTCCGTTCAAATATTGTATTGTTAAAATTTTCTGGCACACTTCCAAAGTTGATTGTAATAAAAAAGACAGAGGGCTTGAGTGGGGAGAGACAGAAAGTTTAAAACTTGAAGGAAAGTATAAAAAAAATTCCAAGGAAGAAGATATAAAAAAAATAAAGCTTAAAAGAATCAATAACTCTCTAAGAGTATTAGAACAAATAAAAAAAAAACATCATGAGGATTCTGATAATATACCTGTGGAGGATTTTCTATTATACTACTCGAATAATATAAAAATGAAGAGATAAACCCCCAAAGGGAAGCCAGTTCCAAATTTCTATCAAATGATGATCCATGTTCACTACCATTAAAATGCCTGGATGTTATGTAAGCTAATTAGTTATAATTTGTTTTAAAGTATTACCAAAGAGAAATAATATCAGAATGACAAAATTGTTTAAAATAAAGCTAGCTAAAATCTTCTTATTAAACGCTTGATGTGTGTTTTCAATTTTAAGAAATTTCTATCAATATTCTGCAAAATAAAATTTAAAATGAAAGAGTTTATCCATTTAATCTTATATCAAGAGGATAATTTTATACTGTATAACTTTGCTATTCATGCATATATAATAAAATAATTCCAGTGCATGCAAATGTTATTTATAACACCTATCATGGAATTCTAGGATAAAAAAACTATTGTCATTCTTAACAAATTATGCTTTAACAATCAGATAGACATTTTTTTTTATGTTATAATTTACTGTTGTCTTTGAAATTGATATGTATTTTTCATTCAACTTTCAAATTTTTTTTTTTTAAAAAAAACTTAACATGTAATGATTGGATATTGATAAGTATTTTTCATTATTGCTTATAATAGATGTATAATCAATTTTTTTTTCTTTTTGAAGAGAAAAGAAAAAAAACAATGTAACTTCTTATTATTATAATATAATAATCTATTATTTTATATGATCTAGAAACTATGTTATAGGTGATTATATATTTGGATGTGTGTGTGATGCTATAAATTATTATTATTTTTTTAAAAATTATATTTATTTTGCTTCAATTTTGTTAATGAAGTTTATTTTAAAAAAATAAACAATTAAAACCTTGTTTGTTATAAGTTTGTTTATGTAGGTAGTATATCAAGTATATTCGGAGGTAGAAATGGTCGAGGGATGATTAGATTAATTAGATTGAGTTTGGAGATATTATTTAATCCTCACGTATATAGGTGTAATTGTTTGGTTATTGTTTTTTTTCCCTTCCTTTCTTCAATTTGGTATAGTTAATGTTAGATGATATAGACTGATTTTAACAGATAAGTGTTTTATAAATGTTTATAATATGTATAGAAAAATGATTAATTTGTTGCACTATGTATTTTATAAATAAGCTAATAAAAGTATGTTTTAGAAATACATTATGTTTACAATGTTATAAAAATGCACATATTCGAAAATATATGATTCATATATTAAATATTAGTCAATTTTGGTTTTGCTATAAGAGAAATGTAATTGGCTAGCAAGGTGCATAAAATAATATTTTTTATTTATTTATTTTGCCTTTGATTTTCAATAAATATTTTATTGAATTAAAATCCCATATGAATTTTATTATATACGTTCGATTCTCCATTTCCACACAAACACATATGGTCAACAAAATATAGTTATAGAATATCTAGATTTGCTAGTATAAGTCAATTTATTTAATTTGTCTGGAGTTGATAAAGCTCAGTATTACAATGCCAATAATCTATTTACTTTGCTTAGAATAGATGATGATGTAGGTAGAAAGGTACCTGATCTTCATCATTGTCTATTCCATAATAAATGTGATAATTGATAATTTTGCAATAGTTTTGTAATTGAATAAATGTGTGGCATATGATTAAATTATGTTACAGAATTGTAATCCATAAATGTTCTATTACTCTTATTTGCATCCTATGTGAATACCATATCCTATAACCTCAACTGAGCTAAGCCATAGAGTAATTACAGTATAAGAATCTTTTAAATAAGTTAAAAAGCAATTACAGTTATAAATTTTATTCTATCTTGTATAGAATTGGTGCCTGGGCATTTATAAATATAATAAAGTGAATAAGTGAAGAAGACAGAGGTTACAATATATATATATATATATATATATTGTAACCTATATATATATATATATATATATATATATATATATATATTACTTTTAATTGTTGAATAAACGATTGTTAGTTTTAAAAGTTCAAGTTGTCAGGGCTTTTATATTTAACAGCTTTCCAAATGTCCACATTAGCACTTAGAAGTTCCATATTTATCAAAGGAAAAAGATTTTTTAATTAGAGAGAATGTTTAACCACTGAGGAAAATACTGGAATGTTCTGTGAATTGAGGGTTTATGGTATTTGAAATTGGTTCATTCAGCATGGCAACCTAGTAAAAGAATAAAATGCTGGTTTTTTTATGTTTAAATTAAAATATTGTGGAGTGGTAAAAACTATTTCAAAAGACTAGTGTTGATTTTGGGGAGGTGATTGAGAAATATAATCTGTTTGAGATTCAGTCATCTCCATTACTTTTTGTTTAGTCATAGTTATGAAGGGTCCCTCAAGATTACCAGAACAATAGAGAGAACACTAATTAGGCATATTGCATATATTTTTAGATGTTTTGTTGAAAAGATGTTTTTTTCTTTCATTAGATGATTGCATGGGGAATCCTTATTTGCAAAAGAAAAATAGAAGAAATATTTAAATTAAAGTTAATTTTTTGTTGTTGTAAAAGAGAAATGACTCATTTAGATAAAATGGATTAATATTTCTATTGCAATTCAGACTTTTGGTTGAAATATTAAAGTGGTTGTATAGAAAAGAAATGATATTTGTTTTTATTTAATTGTTTTTTATATTTTCTTTAGTTGATTAATATATTTATTATTTTTATGACAATATTTATGGAGTTGATGAATATGTAAATTTTTGAATTTATCATATTATTATTTTCACATTTTTTACTTTTTATTTATTAATTATTTTTATTAAACTCTTCGTTTAAAAATAATAGTTTCTGAAATTAATTTTTTTATGAATTTACACTTCTAGTTTTTCTGTGAATTAGCAGTGTGTGTGACTAATTTTACCATAGAATTCTGTTTTAAGAAATTAGTGGGTTATCTTAATCAAATTATTTAATGTGAAATAGATTAATTTTTAGACATTGGTATTTTTTTTGTTCACAGTCCTTAGGGTTTTGGGGATTCCAAGCTCGTTTTGAGCATAATGGTGTTTTCAGTACATAGGTTGTGGGCATGTGTGTGTGTGTGGAAATCCAAAGAATTCTCTATATGGCACAACAGTTAAAGATCACCTTTAAATTTCACTAACTTTATTATATATGCTAGATTTGAAATTAGCTTACAGATGGTCAGTAAACTCATGATATCTGATACCCTGAATATTGATAATGATCCGTATTGATAGAATAATTCCAGCATTTTAAATGTAAAATTATGAATAATTATATCTTTAGCGGTTGATTACATGAATACAAATGACAGCTTTTGCATTATGCTCTAAGTTTGGCATTGGATAGATAGTAAGAAGCCAAAATTTTATAGACTATGTATTTTGATCTCAATGACAAGAGATGCCTGTTGATTCTGTCAGTGATTCTATCTGTTATATTTATTATTTACTTCCAATACCATTTATGCTCATTGATTCTGATGCTTGGAGATGATGATGATTTTCTTTACTAGCTATAGTTTTCCTAACTTCTAATATATTCACATATTTTGTACAGTTACAAGTAGTGGAACTAACGTAGAGCTTGAATAATCATCTCACAAGATATATTCCATGTTTTTTTGATATAATATATGTATAATGATAAAATTTTAATTTTTCTTCTAATTTTATGTTATTTCTCTGGTGACAATTTTTAATTTCACTTCCATGAAATCTGATAGCTAACTGTTAATAGTCTTCCAGTATTTGTATGTCATTAATGGCATACTTGCCTTTTCTTCTCACTTTTCATTATTACTAGTTGATTCAGTATTTTGACAGTATTACATGATTACAATTTATTATTTGGATATTTTTAATTTCAAAGTTTAACTTATTTCTTGTCCAAAGAAATGAGAGTGGAACTTTTCCTTCATTTTAACTTATTTTTGCATAATTGCTCTTTCTAAATCATATTTTCACTTAGAGGTAGAACACTGGCATAATCGGATATTCACGTGGCAACTTGGAGCTTAATTGCCTTTCCTATTGAACTTGGTTCATCTGGATTTTTTTGAGGACATGTCTCTTCTATATAGGATACTGGATAATGCATATTGGCTGTCAACGATGATTATTTTTTGGGTCAAATACTAAATATGGATTGTATATCAACTACTATGTTATTTCACTGTAAAATTTAGCATTGAATAAAGATTCTTTGTTTTAAAAAAAAATCATAATTTCACTTTTTATTTCATTTATAACTTTAGACCAAGTATTTTTTCTTGCAATAGTGATTTATAATCTGTTTATATTTTTGTTTAATGGCTTCTTATTATTTCTTGCTTTATTTATAATCATATTATTGATTGACTGATACTAAGACATTCCTTTAATTGAGACAATACTAAGTCATCGATTATTTTTCATTTTAATTGTTTCCTCATAATTTAGATTTTTAATGTTCTGTAACTGCTGTATTTATCAGTTAACTTTGAATTGCTTTAATGAGATGTATTTGAAAAAATAACTATATAAGTAGCATTTTGCCATAAATCTTATCTGAAATCAAGCACCCTAACTTGACATCTGCTTTACAAAATTAGTGAATTACAATTTTGATGACTAAGAAAATGAATAATTGTTCCATTTATGTATTACTAATATCTATAATAATTTATTTGGCTATTCAGAACCATGTAAAACGGTTTGCTTGCCTAACACAAAAAAGTGGCTGTTTTGACAGTTTCACTTATGATAAGTGTTATCTGTATTAAACTCATTTGACACATTTTGCAATACTGACTATTATACTTTTTTTCTCTTTATACTTTGATCTTAAAACATAATAGTTGTTTATATATTTTTTCTATTTGATCAAACTTCATTCTTCTCTCACTATGCTAGTTTAATTGCTGTCCCCAAGTATTATACTTTACACTACTCTTAATGATAATGATTAGTTATTCAAATAAGAATATACAGACTCATAATAAATTTAAACTCACATGTCTATTTATTCATTAAATGTATTACAGAAGCAAGTACATACATTACAATTATGAGCCCTAAAACTTACTAAATAATAGTAAAGATACTGTGCCATGTATTAAATCTCTAGGTCTGGCCTTGAAACTTTAGTGGTAGAAAAACATTAGAGATTCTTATAATTTTTTTTATCAATATAACAACTTTAATTGTATGTGAACTTCATTTCTTAAAGTAATTATTTTATATACTCCTACATTATCTAGATGGCAATGCCCCAATTCACTGATATTATCGATGCATACTTACTATATTATTTAATAATAATTTCTTAATCAGTTAATTAGTAAAACTGTTTAATAATGAATAATATTTCTGGAGTGTAATTTTCACTATACCACTCTCACACAAGGTAGGGACTGGTTTCTGTTCACTTCTAACACCTTGTTTTGAGGGATGTAATCATAAATATATGACCAAAAGACATGTGATAAAGATCTATCATTCCCAAGATGAACATTCCATGCTGAACCAGCACTTATCAGTTGGCCCAGACCACTATCTCTTACACACACACACACACACACACACACACACACATATATATATATATATATAGAGAGAGAGAGAGAGAGAGAGAGAGAGCAAATTACTACAGTTTAATTGTAATATATATATATATATATATATAACGTTCAAATGTGTATTAAACAATACTATATGTAAAAACCTTAATATTTGCGTTGATATTAGAAATACACACACTTATATAATTCAGAAAGCAAAACTATATATAAATCAAATCAAACCTAATCACTAAATGACAAACTTTGTTGATTCTTCTAACGTTTTTGCAGGTATAACCTTCATTTTCAAGAAGTACAAAATCTCTTCATTTTCAAAGATGTGCAAATATGCAAAATAGGCAAAATATGCTAATCAGGATAAGAAGTTTAAACTTGCCATTTCTTCGATATGGTGTAAAATGATTCTTTTTTTGTCATCGCGTGTTCATCTGACATGATATAACACACCTCCTTCACCTTCCTCTGCAGATCATGTCGCTCTCTACACAACATGCTCAGCCTATCCGGCCTGCACTAATGGCCTACAGCCAATGTGTGCTGTACAAAAATAGAGGGGTGAGATGGGCCCACTAAGGCTTTGTTATATGTGCAGAGTAGAGCATTAGTTGCAGAGCAGAGCATTCATTGCAGAGTAGAGCATTTGTTGCAGAGCAGAGCATCTGTTCCCAGAGAACTATGGAGATAGAGTGTTGCAAACTATTCGCTATGCAGACATTCTTGCGGATATAACATTGGTGCAGTTGCATTTGGAACCTGGTGAAAATGGAAATCCCAGTTAGTAATGTTAATAATAGAAGTGAATAGCAAGTCTACGTGATATAACAATGCTGTAAGTTTGGAAATAACAGGAAATATGTTTTGGCCAAGTAGGAATAGAAAAACAACAACAAAACACCAAGGAATAGCAACAAGGGTTTTTCTGGAGTGGAGGGAGGTGTAGTGTTTTGTAAAAATGGCAGACATGTTTGTGAACTCCAGAAAAAACTAGAATTGTATTCGAGAAGTTGTTTTTAGATCACGCGCTGATAACTGTGGAATTTAATTAAGGCATTGATGTAATGGCAATCAACTATTCCAAAAGATATTTGCTGATTGCAAATATTTCTGGATAAGAGATGATATCTTATTGGATGGTGTATTAATTGTTGCAGTTATCAGAAAGTGATAAGAAGACTGGGTAACAACTAGACAGTGTAATATAGAGTGTAGTAGAGAGCAGTCATGCAGTAACAAGTTGCAGACCATTCATTTGGAGAGCATCCGCTTGCAGACCATTCATTGGAGAGCCGTCGGTGCAGATCATTTGTTGGAGAGCATCCATGGCAGAGCATTCATTGCAGCCCATTCATTTGGAGAGCATCCATTGCAGAGAATACAGGGTATATTCAGAGCATTCGTTGCAGACCATTCATTGGAGAGCATACACACCAGAGCATTAGTTGCAGAGTAGATCATTCATTGCAGAGTAGAGCATTTGTTGCAGAGCAGAGCATCTGTTCCCAGAGAACTATGGAGATAGAGTGTTGCAAACTATTCGCTATGCAGACATTCTTGCGGATATAACAATACGCATATACATGCTGGGACAATCTTGTCTGGACCGATGCCTTCGTTTCCCCATAATATGCAGCTGGGCAATTGTTATTGCTACACACGATCTTGTAGACCGCTTGCTGTGCATGTACTGGGAGAATATAATCTTTGGTATTGTTTATACTCCTGTTAAGAATAGGAGGCGATCGGAAACACACACTAAAATCAGAGCAAAAAATTGTACGCAAATCTCTATGAATATTTCTAATATATGGAAGCAAGATATGGGGTTTATTTTGTTTCAGCTCATGAATCGGCCCTCTATTAAATTTTCTAATAATATTGTCAATCGCTCTTTTATTATATTTAGCATTGATAAGCTCATTTCTATACGTTTCAATATTGTTTCTTTTGTCGGCTTCAAAGCTGCACAAAGTGCTGTTTCTATTTAATTGATAAAAGTCAAACATGCTGCCCTCAAAACGTTGACATAAATCATTTGACAAATATACATAATTTTTATTAGTCATTCATTAGACTAGAAATTATTCACTAATAAATAATATTATTTCTGTAATGTAATTTTCATTACACCATTCTCATGCAAGGTAGGGACTGGTTTCTATCCTTTTAATACCTTGTGGCAGAATGTAATCATAAACTTCTGACCAAAGATATGAAAAAAATTATGATCTCCAAGATGCATCTTTCATGCTGAACAAGCACCCATCAGTTGGCCCAAACCACAATCTCATATATATTTTTTTACCATTGTTCAGTGTATATATATATATAATACATATTTTGCAGGTTCAAAATAGGAAAAAAAAAGAAGATAAATCGGCTATTAGGATTTGTGTTCCATATGTAAAAAGAACTACAAACAGCATTGGACGTATATTAAAATACTATAATATAAATACAGCATTTTCTACTCATCAAAAGATCAGCAATATAATAACAAAGCCTAAGGATTCAATTCCTCTTGAATCTCATTGTGTTGATGAAATCTCATGTAAAAATTGTAAAGCTTCTTACATAGGTATGAGTAATCGTCACATCAGTGTTAGGAGAGATGAACATGCTAATGCAGTTAAACAACACTCATCGTCATCAGCACTCTCACTCCATACTATAGTTTCAGGTCATAAATTTGATTTTTCTACTAGCAGAATCATATCCAGATGTGATAATCTCTACCAGTTTAAAATCAGAGAAGCCATTGAGATACTTAAAAGGCCAGATTGTACCAATAAGGGAGGTGGTACATGCAAACTTCTTCCTATTTGGATAGATTTTTTTAAAATACATTTTTAATTTAATATTTTTTCTATTGGTGGAACTTTAAGTTTTTTTTTTTCAAATCAGTGATTATAGCGCCCCTACAACCGTCTTTCTACCTTTTATCACCCAGTAGATGATTTGTGTGATCAAGTCGAAATGTTGTCGGTGTATTAATATTTACATTTTTTAACACGGATGAACCTGCAAAATACGTGTTTTATATATGTAACCCGTGAAAATCTTCGTATCGATATATATGCATATAGTAAATTAGTGATTCATTAGACTAGAGATTATTCAATAATGAACAATATTTCTCTCACGCAAGGTAATATCCATTATTGAAGAATCTCTAGTCTTAAGAATAATCATAAAAATTATTAGTAAAACTGCTGTTTTAAATTTTTAAATAGGAACAATCTACGAAATCTACATTTTCTAGAATTAAATCTGTAAATATAATTGTCTTTTTTTTAATTCACGAAATGCATTTTTGTCACAACCTAATTAATCAGTACACAGACATAATAGGATTGTATTTTTAAAATATAAATTCATTATTAATTTTCAACTGTTTCATTTGAAAATGGCACAAGAGAGATAAATTATATAAAATCCTGATAATTATTGATTGTGACAACATGAAATAATTATTTAATAATAAATATATATTTCTAATGCATAATAAAAAATATACATATAAAGGCAAATATATATGTGCAATAACTTTAAAAAATGATAATTTTTCATTACTAAAACATTAAAAATATAATTTGTGGCGATTTTCCATTTAATGAGTTTTCCCATGTAGCTGTTGCAAAAAAAAAAGAAA
Organism: Epiperipatus broadwayi; assembly: GCA_028023455.1. NCBI lineage: Eukaryota > Metazoa > Onychophora > Udeonychophora > Euonychophora > Peripatidae > Epiperipatus > Epiperipatus broadwayi. The sequence continues at coordinate 66,104 of JAQFVV010000968.1, read as the reverse complement.
GAAAAACAAACAAACAAACAAACCAAAAAAAAAAAAAAAAACGCCACTAAGCAATACTTCGAGCACGAAAAGTGCCAGAGCCGAAATAGATTCGTGGACCTTTCGCTCAAGAGGCTGCCAACCCATCGGTAAATCATGCAGAACAATCAAGTAGAGCAAAAATTTATTGCTAGTTCTTAAATATTTGACAATTTACTATTTCACTTACTTTGAGCAAAACTAGTTCGGAGATGTACGACTATAAAACACAATAATAACGATATTACTGTGCGCCAAAAGCTATTCGTATTTAGCAGTCCCATTTTCGAGGTTACTATAGTTGGATGTATTACGATATATTCTTTTAATGAAATATATTGTTTCATATAAATTTTAAGAATTTCTAAAAATTTCTTGATTATTTATATTTCATATGAAGGAAATGCAGTATTCTTATCTCAAAACTATAATCTTTGACATAAGGAATAAAAAAAACTACAATCTTTTCCGCAAAAAGCACCTCTATATTTTAATTAACTATATTTTTTTGTATAGTTACTTGTTATATATTACATTTTGTTAAATCAAAATTAATATCATTTTTATACAAAAAAAAAATATATAAATATTACATAATTGTGGCATTTTATTTTCCAATTATTTATTTAAAAAAATTCAGATTTATTAAATCTTATATATTTTTAAAAATTTTCCCTTATTCAAACTATTGTACATTATTTATTTAAAAAAAAACATTTTTTTTTACCATCGCATGGTAGAAATGAGATTTATAAGTATAGTATTAATAATGTCATGTGATATTTTTATTTGTTAGACATACATTAAAAGTATAAATTATATTTACATTGAGATTAAGTTAGAAAAGGAATGGTGTGGTAACAAAAGATTTATATTAGATTTAATGAAAACATTAATCATAAAAATGAATAATGCCTAATTAGCACCGAAATGAAAAAAAAAGACAAGTTAAAGTACATTATATATATATGACTTTAGTATAAGAAAATTAATGTATCACAGAGATCCATCTCTATAAATTTAAAATGGAATTAGGTCTTTATCCGGATTATAATATAATTTTATATATTTTAAGATACTTAGTAATAATTCTAATAGAAATTTACACAGTATTTCTTCAAAAGATAGCTATGTTAAACGAATTATTAATTCACTTATATATGAATGTTCTTAATCTTCCGTTGCTGTTTTGATAAGTAAATGTTTGTCATTAGTAATTTCCAATGTGGCTTCATAATTACTATTATTGATTATATATGCCTTGTTTGACTTAATGCAATAGGAAAGTTTCAGATCTTGGAGCCTAATATCCTTACATCGATTCTACTTCTGCCACTCCAAGTTCTCATATCGATTGCAGGTCTTACACTTGGAAGTTCTGAGCAATTAAAGTCATTTCAATATTTTTTATGCATTATATATACACACGTATCTTCCATCTATGCTGCAACTATTCGCCACTACGCTGTTATACACAGCATATAAAAACAATATTGGCATAATTGGATCAATTTAAGTTATATTTCTAGTTACAGTATTTAAATAAATTCTTGAGAAATCAGAATTGAAAATGAGAGATAATTGATCACAATGTCATAAGAGAATAAAGGAAAATTGATGTAAGTAAGCCATCAAATTGGTAGTTTTATATCAATCATATAAAATAGTATTTAATTAACAGGTCAATAAAATTAAATTTGTTACTCTATAGTGCTTCACGAGTCACGAACAATAAAATTATAAACTGGCTATGTCATTACCGTACAACTCAAGGAATTGTGACCCATAATCACATGGAATACTTTCATTTTCAAAATTACCATCGAAATCTAATTATTTAAGGTTCTTTTACATCAATTTCTATGGTGGGGGGATACATGTTATTTGCCTATGTTAATAGCTATTACCCATTAATGCTCTTGTGTGAAGTTTAATGGTCCTCACCTTTATAGCAGAATAGAGTCATTCAAAATTCCCAAATCAGTATAATGCCTAATATCAAAATCAAAGCTGTACAATTTTCAGAATCATAGGACCCTCAGCAAGATTTGTTAAAATAACAAAAAGGAAAAAAATTCAGCCAGAAGGGAAAAATAATCTCCAGTAAAAATACAGAGACTATATACAGTAACCAAATAGTGTTATCAATGGAACTGCATCTATAAAAACTGATAGTAAATCTGGGTAAATGTTGATGGCCAAAATAGTTAGAAGTCTACTCGCACAAAGTTTCAAAAATCTATCAAATTAAAAAGTAGGTCTCTGTAGCAAAAGATGTTAATAAAAATCAAAATAAATAAAAAGATATTTGTACAGACAAATAGAACCATAGCACTCTCTATTGTACATTGATCAGGACTGACTTTTGTTGCTAGGCATTGAAAATCAAGAAAATTATGTGAAATAAAATGAGAACAGGGCATCAGTCCTCATTAATTGCATAAATAAATTACAATCTAATAAGCTCAGAAAAAGTACTGTTTTGTCATACAAGATGCATAAATAATAAACAAAATAATCGCCTACCCACTTGCAACATCAATCCATTCATTATACAAACATTTGACTGATTTTGTTAACTAAAACTTATTAATTTTTGACTAAACATCTAATTGGCTAAACACTATTTTATTTTATGATACAATTATTTTAAAGCAAAACAATTTGCTATCATGTTGTCATATTGTTAATAGCTTCATGCTATTGTATGGTTATCAAACAATCATTTACTAAGGCTTTTAAAATATAATTTACCATTATATCTAAAATATACCTTCATGTCCAGTTGGCTACTATTGAAACAGTCAGATTTATCCACCTGCCTGTTTCACGTATTTTACCCCACACCTATTTATATGCCAGGTTTAAACCCTCTCAGAGTACCCATTTAAACAACCTTAAATTACTATATATGCTAAATCATATATATATATATATATATATGCAAATGGTATTTGCATATATAGTATTTATATATATATATATATATATATATGCAAATGGTAAGTCTGTAATTTAATAGTATACGCATAATTATTTAGCCAATTTTATTATGTTATTGGTATATATTACAGTTATGTATCCATTATATAAATACTTCTAGTTTAAGAAATATTTTCGTTTAAATTATTTAGCTAATTTTATTATGTTATTGAAATTGCATATGTATATAAACCATTTCCATTGCTATTCTGTATGTAGGGTAATAAAATTAGTTTTCTACTAATGATCAAAGCAACTTTTCCAAAATAACTTTTGATTTTTGTAAACAACTTTTAAATTAGGTCATGCAATAGTTCTAAAATAGTGTGGACTTGATTTTATAAATCTAAAATGTTAATAACAATTTCATAGAATTTTATAGTGTTGTCACAATAAAGTAGGAAAAAAGTAGAAAAACAAAATCTAAATTAGTTGTTTGTAATTAAAAATGTTTTTCTAAAATAAATAAATGGGTTTTTCTACTAGCTTTGGCTATTAAATATATTTTTCTAAAATAAGTAAATGCAGACAAGCTTGTAAAAATAAACATGTGGCTAGAGTTAGAGAAGTATAAATACTTAAAGTTTTGTTGTCAAGGGATCAATCAGATATATATAATAAGTGAATTGTAAACAGAACCCATGTTTGTTTCACCTTCAAAATGTTAGGGTAGGTAGGCACCCCCTCACCTCTCTCTCCTTGCTGGGGATGGGAAGAACTTTGGTCTGATAAAATATAATGCTGTACACCAGCAAAGCAGCTCATGGAAAAACCTCCATTAACTTTACTTCATTGCCAAAAGTGTCAACTTATCTCCCAAGTACTCCAGAACTGCAATGAAAACAGCTGACCAGTAAATTGATAAATTTTCAGTCAGAGCTCTGTTCATAAACTGTGACTTTCAATTCTTTCTTTTAAAAACTAGCTATTTATTAAATCTGCCTTTCCCAAATACCTTTCCTAAAATCTGCAAAGAAAACTGCTAAATGTTGGTGTTTAAATCTTGTTTGATTGTAAAACTTGTGATATTGAATTTTTTTTTTTTAATGTAAAACTCTAGTAATCTATTTTAAACTAAATGTATAATTTTCTGCGGTCTTTAATGCCTATTTCTAATCTATCCAATTTATTCTATAATTTTTATCATTTTAATATTATATATATTTAATATGCCAAATAACTCGAAACTGCAAGTATTTATAAGTATAATTTTAGCTTATCAATCTGCGAAGATAATTTCAAATCTTCGCTATAATAAATATAATAAATAATTGAATTATTATTTTTCGCACTTGCTGTTTCAAGATCACGTTATTATTTTTACTGATTAATTTTTGGGTATTAATATTCTAATAATCAGTCATTCTCTAGTTAACATTGTAGTTCGCTTAATTCTAGTTATAAATTATAACTATTTATATGTGTAGCTCATACATCATAGGAATTAGGCACAGAGATACTCTCAAAGCATATTTTAATGTTTTATTTGTAATTATCCCTCAAATATGCTTTGTCCTCCTTAGATTATATATGTTGAGATGCAGGTGATAATCTTAAACTAGTTACTAATTAAGTTAGTCCCTAAATAGTATATTTGAAATACTAAATTTGAGAACTGGTTGTATAAATATGCAAATAGATGCTATCTATTTTTAAGACATGATAATATAATTTTACGTATTTGCGTTATATAAGTTGCGGATGTGTCCTTACTAAGTATGCAATGTACAATTATCTGCTTGCTGCATGATTCTTGATGAGTTGCTGGTGGAGGTCACACTTATCCACTTAGTTTGGGTAAAGCACACACTTTTAGAACTAGGGCACAATGACCTAGATTATTCATAATTAATGCTTATCTGACTCCCTAAACTACTAATGTTCCTCCTATTCGTAACAAGTTAAGTAGGGCAACCGAGCATTCGATGCTGAAGCCCGTGAATAATGACCCCATTCGCACATTCTAGCTTTATTAATATTTTAATATTGCCATAGAGTATACAGGTAAACCTATCTTAAACCAGTTTTCTCTCCCTTTATATTAAATGCTTATCTAGCATTAGTGTATATCCTAATCTAAGTTAACATGCTAACCTGCGTATCTCTGAGCCTAATTACGTACTTGACTTAACTAGATATATAGATAGACGCCATAGGAGCGCTATTAAGTTAGTTATATAACTTTGGTTATAAAGTTCCATATAATTTAGCGGGCTACAAAAGAGCTAGAAATTTGTCATATTAATATAGGCATAAACTCCCATACTGCACTACACTTTATTAAACACTTATAATGAGATATGTAACATTAATCTCATTAGTTATGCAATACCTCTGTGTGTAATTTCATGTTCTCATTATATAATTGTGTATATTTTGATTTACTAATTTGTTATTGTTTATTAAATTAATAATATTTAAAATTATAACTCGTTTTCATAATTTTATTGTCTGTGAGTTCATTTTTATCCAACTCTAGATTTATTTGCACATACATCATTTTTTTCTATATATAGATCTTTCTATTAAATTTTATAATTAGTCATTGATATATTAATTAATCACTTAGTCATATGTGTATATCTGACCAAATCAGTGTTAAATTAGTTAATTTACGAGTCTTTTGTTTTACCCTGAGTGACTGCCGGACCGAGGTTAAATTGAATGTCTGTGTAAGTTGATAAATGCCATCTATAGGGTGTTAGATCATTGAGCAGAGGTGAAAGGATTGAATGTTGGCCAGATTCTGGATACCAGCATCCGGATTCGATCAGCTTTAGTGTATTTTGCCTGTGTTCTAGATTTGGTTACATGGAGGGGCAATTCTTACTGTTACACTATTGATTAGCATATCAACTAATAGTTCTCTATTTATAGCATTAAAATAAAATTAAGCCAATAAACATCACATGATCACCATTTCTTATGCTTGCTAAAATAAAATTAGTAAAATTAATCCTTAACTGATATATGGCTAAACATTTTCAGTAGATTGCCATGATAATATTAATTGTCACATGAGACACAGATAAAAAAAATATTGTCTGGCATTTTGTTAATTCAATAAAAATAATAATGGTAAAACTTTTCAGAAACATCATATACAACACATTAGATTTTACCCATGTCCACATAATAAATTATTTAAACCTTTAACTGTCTTACCAATCCATCAGCAAATTACTTCAGGATGATGATGATAATAAGTATGTGCATCTCTTATTATGCTATTCTCATACATTAACAATAAATTACTCACATATTTGTTGGCTTTCTTGTAAACTACTGGCAAGGCACAACAGTACAATACATACATGACATTACTTTATTATACACTATGAATAAAACAGTGTCCCTGAAGCAATTATACACTTCAAATTCTAACTTATCAATTGCCATAACAATTTTGACACATACATTGATTTCACTTTACATGGTGAAATGTAAACTTGATATCTCCATGAGAGAAAGACTTCTCCAAGCCACAACTGCACAAATGGAAAGTAAGCAATAGCATATTCCAATACCTTTTCTCAGGTAAATATATGTGTGGACAAGATGGAAAATGGAATATGACCAAAGAAAACTACTGACTAATAATCTAGCTATGGAAGCTAAGCATAAAAAACAATAAAGTATTAAAATATAATACTCTCATAAAAAAATCAAACATTGGGGAAATCAATGCCCAAGTCCTCCAATGGACAATATAATCAGTATACAATATTAACAAAGCCCCCCCCAATTATAATACAGGATTAGCATATATCCTTGACATAACCATAGCAAGATAAAAAATATTATCACTGAAACTAGAGAAATAAATTTTCTATCTCTAAAATACGTATACTAAATAATATTTTAAATAGCGTAATAAAATTTTGCAAATAATAAGAAATATACCCATCTAATTAATAGCATTTTAATATTTTAAAACTAAAGTGGACATAAATATCAAATGCAAAATTACTAAATATAATAACAATAAATATCTTGTCATATTAATAACCTCATAATCAAATTATTGTACTATAATAGTTGAAAATTTTTACAAGCTTCTGATAAATGAAATATTAGCTGTTTAGCCATAAATAGAGAGATTGTATATTAATAAAATACTAGTAGAAATGTAAAGAAATAGGCATCTTTACCTGGACACAAATATCATATATATTTTACTTTAAGCCAAAATAATAAAAAAATATACAAATTTTTCCCCTTAATTATAATAAAAATAAAATACATAAGTTTTACCATATAATTTAAGAAATACACTTTTGCAGAATGTTAAAAGAAATAAAAAAATAATAAAACTATTATTTTTTTAAACACCCATTGTTCTTTATCCGAGATCCTCCATGGTGGGAAATAATGGTCTTTGGATGGCAAATCATTTTTAGAAGCAACACATCAAGAATTTGTTATATTTCAAATAACACAGACCTTCTGGGGATAAATAATACACAAACTAACAACACTAAAAATTACTACACTAGATTTGAATTTATTTTCATCTATTTGACAGAATTTTTTATAGCTTGTTTTCGAGTAGAAATTAATTTACTGAGTGCATAGAAAGCATATGTAAATACGTTAAACAGACTTTAACCTGTGTTCAATGCACTTGTTTTATTAATTTTATCACACCAGCAGATATATTATAATGGATATTTTCCTTAACATCTTCCACAGATATATTATACAAATTAACAGTTCATTTATTCTAAAGAGAATTTTATATTCTTTAAGTTATACGTTTATTCATTCAATGGTAACTAATAATAATAATTAATAAATTACTTTCATTCTAAAATAATCAGCTTAATTAGCTTTCACATTCCATAATCTTTTTGAAATTAGTTTTTTTCTATTTATTATCTTTGTTCATTTGAATATATATATATAATACCTTCACTAACTGGAAATATAATGATAGGAAAATAAGACTAGCGCATATAAAATGATTATGCTCGGCTAAAATACATATAAGCTTACTATAAACAATAATGAGAATATCTTATGATAATATCTACTATTTAACTAGCTCCAACTAATTAATAATAATAAATGGTTCTGTTTATAAGAAACTAAATAAATAAAATATTAATAAATCATGAGACAATAAAGTGAAGTACAAGCAGTAAATTCATAGCATTCTTACAACTTTAAAATAATAACAATCAATTTAGTATAATGTTACTAATTAAATTCGAATCTCTTTATTAAAATGATATAACTATAATTATCTCAGGTTCTTTAAAATAACTCTAATCAATTTATAATCTTCTGTAGTCAAATCTGATAAGGGATTTTGTATCATCCTCAACTACACCTAACAAATAACAACAACAACAACAAAAAATAATCTTATTCCTCATTAAATAATCATTAATTTTATCCACTGTTTAATATTAGGATGACTAATAGCAACAATAATAAACATAATAATGTAATATAATCTTATAATTCTCATATGGCATCTTAAATAGATTATGTGGTATAATCTGACACAATCTGATAATATGTGGCAACAAATATAACGTTAAAATTCTATGCAACAAATTGTGCAATTAATTATGACCATAATAATAATAATAATGCAAAAAGAAATTTTTCAAATATATTATATTCTGAAGCATTATGGTTTCTTAAGTAAATAATTATATTTGTATTGTGCAAATGTTATGTTTATTTTGGTATCTGGCAATCATGTATTTGTGGTGATGAATAAATCGACATAACACAAAGTTTTATATAAACAGATTCAACAAAATTTATTATTCTATATTTTTAACAAAAAAATTTATTATTCTATATTTTTAACAAACTATATACAATATTTACAATTGTATTTGATAAAATCTAACAAATACTAAACTAATGAAAATAATATTAAAATTACATATTTCCACATTGAAAACAAAAAATAAATCAACAAGTAAATAAGCCTTTACTCCGACTTATTAACTTTTTGCACATTTATTTAAAATAATAATAATAATAATAATAATAATAGTAGTAGTAGTAGTAGTAGTAGTAGTAGTAGTAGTAGTAGTAGTAGTAGTAGTAGTAGTAGTAGTAGTAGTAGTAGTAGTAGTAGTAGTAGTAGTAGTAGTAGTAGTAGTAGTAGTAGTAGTAGTAGTAGTAGTAATAATAATAATAATTCAAAAATACACTTATAGTTTAATAAAACATTATTAAAATATATGTTTTTCGTAAGTGTACATGAAAATATAAAAATATGAAATAGTGAAGTGACATTCATTTTTAAAATATGTTCATAGATTTTTATAATAAATTAATCAAACTTCTAGTAAAATAGTGCTAGTGTTATTTCAAGCATTTATCTTGTTTCGTTCAATAAATAAATTAACTTGAATAAGATAATATTACTGATGTTCTTTTATATACTTTGCTTGATACTACACTAAATAAAATCCTTATATGTATGTTTCATGTATATTTAAAACATAAAATAATATTCACAAAAATATAAGCATTCATTCTATTCTGTGTTGTTCATTTTGGATGTCTCTATTTTTTAAAAATATGCATTAACTCGTAGAAATTAAATATCAAAATTATTCAAAAATCTTGTGAATAATTATCATTTCTTTTATGTTTTTTTTAAAAAAATAGTTTAATAAAACATAAAAAATATTTATGATTTTTCATTATTCACTGTTAACATTTACATTCAATCTCATTTGTATTTGACTTTAACCTATACCAAAAACATGAAAAACCTATCTCATCTTCTTTCAAAAATAATGATACTACAATTCAAAAATTATTCATTATTTTCTTTCATAAATACAATGCTATACGATGCAATAAGTGATGAAATTAAGATAGCAATACGATCCATAGGCACGAAGAACTAACTAGAGCATAGACTCAATAGTATAAAATATATGGGATAATCTACATGGATACAGTGTAAACGAAGAGATATGACTTCTCAGTCTATTTTTTAGCTCATTCGAACATTAAAATACATAATATCAAGAAAGACACTGCCCATGGAAAATATATACAAGTCACTGGGCTACATTGTCTGTACTTGCATAAACTACTAAGATAATAATATAAGTTACTTTCCTATTCTCCAAAGATCCTACATATAAGCATCCCATGGTTTCTTTTTATAATCCCAAGGTCACTATCACTTAAAACTTCACAGTAGATTTATCATCTACATCACAAAAATATCTAGCCTTACTCTAAATAATAAACAAAATTAACGTATGACTTTAACAAATCTAAAACTACAAGAAAATGTTTCTTTACTTTTAAAACTCATCAATAAAATACAAATGATTTTGTTTTAAGATATGAAAATCAATATTTAAAATATTTCTAAAAATAAGGTTCACCCATTAAAGAATCATATAAAAATTATATGTATCAGTAAATTATATTACATTAGTAATATAAAAGAAAAGTATGCATATCTTTCTAAAAAAAACCTAGCTCATATCCTTAGAATCACTATAAAGTTTTATATGTAATTAATACATGCACACATGTTCATACATTCATATGATAAGGTAATACTATAAAAATATTCGAAGCAATTCTAGAAACAATAAAACATACATCATGTGAAATTAATATATATTTTACAGATTTACTTAGTGACACTAATCTTGGCGGTCACTCTTAGACATTTTCTGGTCCAATATTTCATATAAAAAACATATTAAATAATAATAACATTCATTCAGCATCACTATCATACTTTTAAAAATGTTTATGAAAAAACTTTACAAAAAATTAAAATATTCCTTACAATATTAATAATGTTAGATTAAATAAATATTTAAATGTAATTTTTCCTACCTAACACTAATAAAAAACTGAATACTATAATTAGTATGTGAAATGATAAAACTAAAGTTACTAAATCCAATGATTTCTTCTGCATAAAGTTCAAATTAAAAGTTTTTTGCTTCCTCATAATATTTCTTTATTAGAAGTTCTCTCCCTGATCCTTGTTGCTAAGACAACCACTGACTAAAGCTTTAGAACAAAAAAACTTTCTCTCCTTCCCACACAGTGCATAAATTCATAAATGATAAAAAAATGAAAATGAAGTCAACTTTTTAATCCAAAATATTTTTAAATAATAACTATCAATCCTGTTATGAAAGTCTATGAATCATAATTTATTATCTGCAGCTTTCCAGGAAAAATAATTATTAAATGTGATATCACTTAGGAAAGTTTTAAAATAATCTCTGGAGTTATCCTGTTCACTTGGATTATACCAGGTTCAGATGCATCAGATACATCCATGTGCATTTTTATGTATTTTTTATATTCCATTCAAATATCATTTTATATTAATTCAGATAAAGTCATCTATAAAGTTATTTCTTAGTTAGGATAATATTTTTTAATTACCCATTTATTCTTTTACTGATGAATAACTTTAAAAAATCAATTTTACAATATTAAATGATTTACAGTCTTTCTTAATAATGACTTGTCATATAAAAAATACATCTGTAATATTATCGGTTTTTTTATCTTTAAAACCATTTTCAAGAGAGGTCTATCATAAACTTTTTAAAGACAATATTTTCATTTAACCATATTCCACTGCAACTTTTTTAAATATATATATATATATTTTAAATATTAAAATATATGTTTTTTTTCATATAACTTTTTGCTATCCAAATAAAGTTATCTATCCTTAAAATATAATGCATAAAAATGTTAAAATTTTGAAGAATATTTCTGTTTAACCTTCTGGCCAATGTCCAAAATATCAAAAATAAATAATGATATAAATTTTTCCTCAATATATTTTAAATTGTACCTTCCCTTATTAGTTGTACTTTCACCCTTAATTCTTTTGAATACACACTTGTTTCTGGTATTAAATCCATAGTTTCCATGAAATTGGCTTAAGTTTCAATAAAACAATTGGCAGAGAATTTATTAATTTAGCAACACATAACTACTTTAGCTTAGTAAATAGATAATCATTCAAATCCTTTCTTTTAAAACAATAATTTTAAGTAGTAAACTAAGCAATACTTGAATGTTAATATATGATAATATTGATAATACTAAGTTAACAAGTTATTAAGCAATTATTAAATTATAAAAGCATCACAGAAAAATAAGAGCATCCACTTTTATACCAAATTAAACTGGTGATTTAATTCACTATTAAATCTTTAACTTGTGATTTAATTTATATATTAGTCAAGCTTATGCAATTAAAATTTAAAAATAAAATTTATGACTCATATTAAATATTAAATATTATTACAAAATTTAATTCTAAATTAATTTTATACTTTTATTTAAACAAACTAAACACTTTAAAGTAACATTAAAAAATAATACTTTAGTAATTTATCCAATATTTATTTTCAATGTATCTATTTTAAAAATTTAACTTAACTAATTACATTTGTTTTAAAACTACCCAATAAATAATTTTTCTAACATTTACTTTTATTTTATAATACACAAATGCCTTCAATTTTTTTAACCAATTCTAAAGCAATTTTGAAACTTTCTCTAGGAACCTTGTAAGCACAAAAGTATGAGTGTTCACTGGTCACATGACTTTTAAAACCAGACAATATGTATCAATTTTTTATAATTACTGTCTGAAAACAGAAATAAAATATTTACAAAAATGGTGCTTTTCTCACGTACTGGATGAGCCACCAGGTGATGCTGCAGAACCACCAAAAAGCCTGCAATTGATAATTTTTTTTAATATTCACTAAAAATCACTTAATTTTAGAAATGGTACCCCCCCACTGCCACATGAGCAATCGGTCAAAATTGCTGAAATTGAAATGTAAAAAAAAAATCGATAGAAATCGCTAAATTTGAGAAATGGTAGACCCCCCACACACGAAAAATCTGTCAAATCATTGAAATTAAAATGTATAATTGGGAAAAAAAACTATAATAAAAGCTGACAAAATTAAACAAAAACATACTAAATGTCAAAGCGATTTAAAAAAGAATCACTCTTCAGTTATCTAACTAACAGATAATAATTCAAACCTCGTATTAACCTGTAATAGCATATTAGTTTATATCAAAAATTATTGCAAATACTCTGTTTAAATCGCACATATATAAAATCAACAAAACAGAAATAAAATAATCAGAATAGAAAATTTAAATTTAAAACAAAAGTTGATTATAACATCTGAGGCGAATAATGTTTAGAAACACCCCTCCCCTCCTGCACAAAGGGTTCAACGAAAAATAAGTAAAGTGTAAATTATAAATGCTATTTTAAAAATCTTATGAAATAAATGAGAAAAAAAATAATAAAAGCCTATGACATTAAACAAAAACATACTAAATCTGAAAGCAGTTTAAAAAATAAAAGTATAAAATGCAAAAATAACAGCAGGAAAAATGGCAAGAAATGTCTTAAAAAAGAATCAGTCTCAGTTATCTAACTAACAGATATAATAATACTTCAAACCTTAATAACAGACTAATACATATTAAGTAATCAATGTTCCTATTAATCTATAATAGCATCATTAGAGTTTAAATTCAGTTAATATGTTACTCTATTTCTAGTTTATATCAAAATTATTGCAAGAACTCGGATTAAGTCACACATATAAAATCAACAAAATAGAAATAAAATAATCAGAATAAAAAATACAATTTGAAAGTAATTAAAATAGATTACCAATTTCCCTGGAGAGTGAGTTCATCTTTCAGCAGGTCATTGAATTTTTTCATCCTTGCAAAATGAAACTTGGGCATTCTAGATCGCATCATTAGTGACAAAATATGGATATATATATATATTATAATTTTCTCATCTATTGATCACGTTTTCTTTCACTAAATGTTTGTTATTTTTAAAGTAACTTACGCACAATTTTGAAATGTAGATAGAAACATAAAATAGCTATACATTTTTGGTACTATATGTAGTATAAAGAAATTTTCAGAACTCGGGTCACATGACTGATTGATTTTGCAAGTTTTGTCAAAGGAAAATTAATCTCTACATTTTTAGAAAGTGAAAGTATTTTTTTAAAAAATGATAAATAATACTTTTTCTCATTTTAAATTATAAATCAGTAATATCAACAAATTAAAAATCCTTCTTTTTCTTTTAAAAAACTTTATTTTGTTGTATCAATACTGAACATATATTTATAAGTTGTGAGTGGAGGGAGTTTGAAAATGGTAAATGTAACAATTTATATAATACAAAACTCCAACGTTTCAACTGTTTTTATCTTCTTACAGTTATTTTTGGAGTTTTATATTATATAAATATGTTCAGTATTGATATAAGAAAATAAAGTTTTTGAAAAGGAGAAGGATTTTTAATTTGTTGATATTATTGGAGAACATATATATTTTAAAAGAAAAAGTGATTTTACATTTGCAGTGTTATAATATATGATTATAAATCAAATAATTTATATATATGCATTTTCTCAAAATATTGATCCATCAAGCTTTCTGGGGGATTTTGGGAGGGGCTTCCTCCATTATTACTTTTTATTTGGCTTTGGGATGAAAGGAAGTAAAATGAAAACATTACTGTTCTATTTAGTTTGTGCTTTAATGAAGACAAAACCTAACCCTAAGATGTAATACTTTTTATTTATTGTTTGAAATGTGGCATTTCAAAAAGTTCGAATGAAAACTGCTGTACACATTCCATTCCATAAGTTTAAAAGTTTATACAGCTTTTTATGGACACACACATGCACAACAAATTAGAATTAAAACAACGAATAAACAGACATTTAATCAAAAACTGACACACAAACAAATGAAGGCAAAAGACTAGTGATTACTTTAGATTATGTTGTTTATTTATAATAAATAAATAAAAAAAACACAAATTCAAGTTAAACTAAGACCTTGATTAAATGTCTGTTTATTAGGTATTTTAATTCTAATTTGTTGTGCGTGTTTGTGTCCATAAAAAGCTGTATAAACTTTAAAACTTATGGAATGGAATGGAATATGTACAGCAGTTTTCATTTGAACCTTTTGAAATGCCACATTCCAAACAATAAATAAAAAGTATTACATCTTAGGGTTAAGTTTTGTCTTCATTAAAGCACAAACTAAATAGAACAGTGATGTTTTCGTTTTACTTCCTTTCATTCCAAAGCCAAATAAAAAGTAATAATGAAGGAAGCCCTTCCCAAAACCCCCCAGAAAGCTTGATGGATCAATATTTTGAGAAAATGCATATATATAAATTATTTGATTTATAATCATATATTATAACACTGCAAATGTAAAATCACTTTTTCTTTTAAAATATATATGTTCTCCAATAATATCAACAAATTAAAAATCCTTCTTTTTTTCAAAAACTTTATTTTCTTATATCAATACTGAACATATTTATATAATATAAAACTCCAAAAATAACTGTAAGAAGATAAAAACAGTTGAAACATTGGAGTTTTGTATTATATAAATTGTTACATTTACCATTTTCAAACTCCCTCCACTCACAACTTATAAATATATGTTCAGTATTGATACAACAAAATAAAGTTTTTTAAAAGAAAAAGAAGGATTTTTAATTTGTTGATATTACTGATTTATAATTTAAAATGAGAAAAAGTATTATTTATCATTTTTTAAAAAAATACTTTCACTTTCTAAAAATGTAGAGATTAATTTTCCTTTGACAAAACTTGCAAAATCAATCAGTCACATGATCTGAGTTCTGGAAATTTCTTTATACTACATATAGTACCAAAAATGTTTAGCTATTTTCTCAGTTTCTATCTACATTTCAAAATTGTGCGTAAGTTATTTTAAAAATAACAAACTTTAAGTGAAAGAAAACATGATCAATAGATGGGACAAATATAATATATATATCCATATTTTGTCACTAATGGAGCGATCAAGAATTCTCAAGTTTCATTTTGCAAGGATGAAAAATTTCAATGACCTGCTGAAAGATGAACTCACTCTCTAGGGAAATTGGTAATCTATTTTAATTACTTTCAAATTGTATTTTCTATTCTGATTATTTTATTTCTATTTTGTTGATTTTATATATGTGCGCCTTAATCCGAGTACTTGCAATAATTTTGATATAAACTAGTAATAGAGTAACATATTAACTGAATTTAAACTCTAATGATGCTATTATAGATTAATAGAAACATTGATTACTTAATATGTATTAGTCTGTTATTAAGGTTTGAAGTATTATTATATCTGTTAGTTAGATAACTGAGACTGATTCTTTTTTAAGACATTTCCTGCCATTTTTTGTGCTGTTATTTTTGCCTTTTATAAATACTTTTATTTTTTTAAATCGCTTTCAGATTTAGTATGTTTTTATTTAATGTCATAGTCTTTTATTATATATTTTTTTCTCATGTATTTCATAGGATTTTAAAAATAGCATTCATAATTTACACTTTACTTATTTTTCATTGAACCCTTCATGTGGGAGGGGAGGAGTGTTTCTAAACATTATTCGCCTCAGATGTTATAATCAACTTTTGTTTTAAATTTCAATTTTCTATTCTGATTATTTTATTTCTGTTTTGTTGATTTTATATATGTGTGATTTAAACAGAGTATTTGCAAAAATGTTTGATATAAACTAATACGTTATTACAGGTTAATATGAGGTTTGAATTATTATCTGTTAGTTAGATAATTGAAGAGTGATTCTTTTTTAAATCACTTTGACATTTAGTATGTTTTTGACTAATTTTGTAGGCTTAATTATAGTTTTTTTTTCCAATTATACATTTCAATTTCAGTGATTTTGACAGATTTCTCATGTGTGTGTGTGGGGGGGGGTCTACCATTTCTCAAATTTAGCAATTTCTATTGATTTTTTTTACATTTCAATTTCAGCGATTTTGACCAATTTCTCATGCGGCGATGGGGGATGGGTGTTACTATTTCTAAAGTTAAGCAATTTTTAGTGAATATTAAAAAAATTATCAATTGCAGGCTTCTTGGTGGTTCTGCAGCATCACCTGGTGGCTTGTCCAGTACATGAGAAAAGCACCCAAAAATATTATATTAAAAAAATAGTAATATAATGATAGAATTTGGAATAATAATTTTCATATTATTTAAGCTGTAATAAATTAAATGCATTTGTTTACCATAAATTGAAATTAAACTTTAATGTCTTGTTGAGGATTCTTTAGATGAGATAGAAGAGGTCAGTTGAACTGAGAGCATTGTCACATACTAAAATACTCTATTTATATCTTCTCTATAGTGATGGGCACTTTAATAATACACACCTTTATTTCTGACCGCTATCATGAATTATGAACATTATAATAAGAAATTAAATTACATTATATTGATCTATTTTTAGATATCATATGATAATTGAAAAATTTTTCATCATTTTTTAAAGCTTATTTAATGATAAAAAATAAAACAATAAAATAAATAATACAATCATTATTTTTAAATTATTATCTTTATTATCAGTTTTGATTTACAAGATGGGATGTATTTTCAAACCTGTACTTATCCAATTCTTTTTCAGTACCAACCAGAGGTCAATGCACAGACCCAACAGATGATAGTCTGGGGTATCATTGAAAAGGGATTGTCAACGTATAACAACCCACTGGTTGTAGTTAAAAAAATGGATCCATCAGATTATGCTTGGATGCACAGAGACTAAATAATTTCACAATACCTGAAAAAGATATTCCCCACCAGTCCAAGAAACATTGGAAAAGCTATCAGGAAAAAATATATTCTCCACTTTAGATCTGACCACCAGTTATTGGTAAATGATCTTACACCCCCAAAATCAGAAATATACCCCCAAATCAGAAATATATGGCATTCCAGCACAATGGGCAGACCCACATGTTAAAGAATGCTCTTCAGTTTAAGCAACAGTGGTGCTGGTCTCATGCGATGCTTGGACCAGATCCTGCCAGAATCTTTAAAGAAAAAACTGGTATGCTAAGTGGATGATGTTGTTATAGCATCAAGAGATATAAATGAACACATAGAGGATATAAAACAGTATTTTAAAAAGTGCACCAGGAGGAACATCACCTTAAAACTCAAAAAGTGTTTTGCACTCAGAGAAATATCCTTCTTGGGGCATATTGTTCAAGAGCAGGGAGTGAGGGACCATCCTGATAAAATCAAAGCCATCCATCACTTTTCAAAACCAACAAACTGAAAACAGGTTTGATTATTCCTTGGCCTGTGTGATTACTATCACTGGTTTGACCCAAAATTTGCCAAAAACACCCCCCCTTAATAGATCTACTGAAACCACATCACCAATGGGAATGATCACCAACCCAGGAGAAAAGTTTTCAGCAAATAAAGAAAACATTTTTGCAGACTGTAATGCTGCACCATCCTGATTTCACTCACCCATTTTACCTGCAAATGGATAGCAGTTAAAAAGGGTTGGGGATTGTTTTATTCCAAATTAATCAAGAGAGACAACACTAAGTGCTGTACTTTAGTAGCCAGATACTAAAGGGGCTGAAGAAATTACATGGTCACTGAGCAAGAGACCCTAGCGATTATTTGGACATGTAACAAATTTAGACAGGTACTATTAGGCTCCAAAGTCATCATTGTCTCTGACCATTGATGCTTGGAGTTCCTGAACAAGAGCTACCTAAATAACGACTGCCTCATAAGATGGAGCCCAAGTCTTCAGTGATTTCACTATAAGGTTATATATTGTCCAGGCCCAGAAAACATGATGGCTGATATACTAAGTCACCACCCAATAGAAATAAAACCCCAAAATCCAATCTCAAGTGATCAATCACTGATCATTGCCACCAACATCCTAGACCACAATATGAAACAACAGTTGAAAAACCTCCAATATTGTCTGGAATGTCACCTGGAATATCAATAACTGATCCAATTAGTATGACAAAAAGGAAACACAGTCTAGGGATGAATGACATTATGGGGTAAAAAACACTATCGGATACAGAATGGGCTACTACAACAAGTATGGATGGAAGTAAAATGTTGGAGGATTCTGATACCACCAGACCTAAGAAGCCACCTTATTGATCACATGCATCACCTGATAGAAAATTACAGTCTGAGGAAAATGGAAAAAGCTCTGAGATGGCAGTTCTATTGGCCAGGGAAGTACATTTTCAAAACCCTCAACAAATGCATGATCTGTGCTAGGGACACACCACAGAGTAGGAACTTTAGTGGTCCCCTCAATTCTATTATTTTATCAAAACTGAATGAGGTCCTGGCTATTGACCAATATGGGCCACTACCATTGTACTAGAGTTGCAGGTATCTCCTGGTCGCCTATACCTTGTTCTTGAAATAAAAGTGAGTCTACCCAGTCTGGAAAGTGGATTCGTGAGGCACGATCAGGGCAACTGCAAAGCCAATTCACCCAGATTGTAAAACCCAATACCATCCTTTCTGACCATGTATCTGCCTTTACAGCATGGGACTTGAGGATGTGGTTAGCATAACAGAACCTTAGACATAGCATGACTTCCATTAAAAACCCCCAATTGAACCTTGTGAAAGGGTCATGAGGGAAATCAACCACTTATTCAGAACACATGCCAAATGAGACCACCAAGACTGGGTGAAACAGACCAAGGAAATATGCAAGTATATCAGTGGGATTATTAACAAGTCCACAGGAATGATACCCACACACTTGCATTTTGGGAGAGAGGAACATGCCTTAGTTAAAACACCACTACTGTGGCAGGACCATCCAATCAATTCTGCAGCTGATCAAAAAAGAGCACTCCATTGCCTGAAAACAAAGGCCAAATGGAGATACCAAACCAGTCTAGGACATTATCAATTCAAAGTGGGAGATTATGTGTGGGTACAGGTGCTGCAACCAAACAATTACAGCGTAAAAACATACAAAAAGTTCTTTCCCTTATATCAAGGGCTCTATATCATTCAGAGCAAGGGCAGACTAAATGCATACCTACTAAAGCATAAGGGTACTAATAAAATGACCTATAATGCTAGAAGCCTTAAACGATGTGGACATCACCCATATGATCCTGGAATATAAGCCACTTAACTCCAAAAGGGATGGACACAATGCCACCAAAAATGAATGTGAACTCAGGATATGAGTTGACAAACCCCATTGGTTAATAAAACATATTTTTTGAGTAATTTATATATAGAAAATAATCTCCAAAAGCTAGTATAATCAATAATTGTTCTGAGGGTGTAAGTCACTATTTCCTGAATTCCTGTCTTCTGCAATCAAAAAACGTATGCATATAAATGTAGTTTTCTATTAAATTGTAAATGTTCATGAACCATAAGTGCAGTTTTTTTTTGCTTGATTTTTTTTGTTTCCATTTCGAGTAAGGGAATATGAAACTGTAAAATTCGAGTTTGAATCTTAGTTTCACCTCAGTCATATTTGTTCTATCGTCTCCTACCCATCCTTCATCCCACCTAAATTTAAACCCTCAATATTGGACTGTGTGCATATAATAGTATTAGTTATATGTATAAAAAGCATGTTAAATATGCCTCATGCACACACACTCCAATATGAGATATTAATGCACTGACATTAATTTGCTAAATTTAGAATATGTAATATTTTGCATTAATTATTATTTAGGTCAAAGTTATATAATATTTTAATTTATAAAATCTGAAATGTTGTTTTTAACTTTTTATAAATTTAAATGTAAGTAAGCAATTAATTTATCAAGTGTTGTGTTTACAATTATATTACATTCAAATATTAGCCTTTCAAGCTAATTGAGCACGTGCCTTATGAGAGTGTTAAATAAATGAATACTTTCCTCTTCAATCCAAGATATAGTATTTGTGCGGGAATAAAAAAGATCCTCTTATTCCTACAACTCAAATTCTTTTATATGAGCAAATCTGAAAAACTATTGAGGAGAGCGTGAATAGAATCTCACTTTAAATTACTATTTATGTTTGTTGACTGAATGACATCAATGAATAGAATTTACTAAACAGAATGTAATATAATTGTAAACATGGCACTTGATAAATTAATTGCTTATTTACTTGTAATTAAGTTTCAGTAAGAATGACATTTAGTAAATTCTAAGCAATTTCATTGACGTCATTCAGTCAACAAACATCATAAATAGTAATTTAAAGTGAGATTCTAATCAGGCTCTCCTCAACAGCTCTTCAGATTTGCTCATATAAAAGAATTTGAGTTATAGGAATAAGAGGATCCTTTTTTTTCCTGCATAAATACTATATCTTGGATTGAAGAGGAAAGTATTCATTTATTTAACACTCTCATAAGGTGCATGCTCAATTAGCTTGAAAGGCTGATATTTGAATGTAATATTTAAATCTATTAAAAATAGAAATTCCCTACTAATATTTAAATGTATTAGAAATAGAAATTCCCTACTAATATTTACATGTATTAAAAATAGAAATTCCCTATGAAGTATTCTTGGAAGTCATAATGGGTGGGGGAGAGAGACAATAGAAAAAAGTGAAATGTTCCTAAAAGCTTTTAATTAGTTTTAAAAATACATCTGCAATATAATGAGGTCATAGGTAAAATATGTAATAAAGTAAAGTGAAATGTTCAGATTGAAATGACAAATAGAACATGTGCTCTTAATGCATTGTTTTACCTGCAGGTATTTTAAGCAGACCTGAAAGGCAAACAAATATTGAATATCCAATGGATCCACAAGATAAAGAGAAAAGGTATATAAAGTGTTGTTTAATGGAAAATGGGCTGGCTATCTATCTATCTGTCTGTCTACCTGTCTGTCTATCTATCTATCTATCTGTCTATCTGTCTGTCTATCTATCTATCTATCTATCTATCTATCTATCTATCTATCTATCTATCTATCTATCTATCTATCTATCTATCTATCTATCTATCTATCTATCTATCTATCTATCTATCTATCTATCTATCTATCTATCTATCTATCTATCTATCTATCTATCTATCTATCTATCTATCTATCTATCTATCTATCTATCTATCTATCTATCTATCTATCTATCTATCTATCTATCTATCTATCTATCTATCTATCTATCTATCTATCTATCTATCTATCTATCTATCTATCTATCTATCTATCTATCTATCTATCTATCTATCTATCTATCTATCTATCTATCTATCTATCTATCTATCTATCTATCTATCTATCTATCTATCTATCTATCTATCTATCTATCTATCTATCTATCTATCTATCTATCTATCTACCTATCTATCTATCTATCTATCTATCTATCTATCTATCTATCTATCTATCTGAGATTCAATGTCAAGCTAAGTTATATCAAATGTTTAATATGCCATCTGCTTATTGAAAATATGTTTTTCATGTATAACATTATGATGCTTGAGTAGTAGGCATTAGCTATTCTCCCTTTGAGTGAAAGATGCATTGGATCCCCTATTTGCTTTAAAATGACTTACAATCATTTGCTGCAATCCAATACTGCTGCTGAATCAACTGCTGCTTACAATTATGATCATTGAATGAACTATTAATGGAAAACTACTGCACCATTCTTTCTGCATGAGAGAACCATTTGGAAACATGCATGTTCTCCTTAAATCCAAACTAACCAGTACCCAAAATCTCTTAAGAACTTTCACACTCTTTTATTCAAACTAGAACTCATGTCTTTAATGTATAATATTAATTTATAATTTCTCATGTAAATTTTTTTAAATCACCAAACTTCTTAAAATCTGTAACTTTGTAATGGTTAATGACTCCATGATCTTTCCTTTTTTTGGGTATTCAATTCTATATTTATTTATTCATTGATGTAATTAACTTCTTGCCTCAATAATTTCCAACCTAGCCTCTTAATTTTATTAAATGTTAGCCTTCCCCAAAATGCATGGAGTTATTAAATAATATATTTATAGTAAACTAATCTTGTATTTATAAAGTGGCTAGCTCGGGAATTATATAATCTTTATACACCTGGGTCTCTTTTTATGCGGACTTATTTAACATGATGTTGAAATTACACGATTCGTGTTTCACCGGAAGTCGAACTCTGATATTACGCTATTACTTTAAATAATAAATTTCACGCACTTATGTTATACTGAAAGTAATAGCACATTATTGGAATTCGACTTTCAACTTAGTAATTTCAATATTTTCACTGCTTTATAATAGTAAGATTTTATGCAATAATGAAATTAAAATCATGATTTCCACATTTTATGTATACACACATTAAATTTTACAAGATTATAATGTAAATTTGTTCAAACATTGTGCGTGTTAATTTTGCATTTTAAATCACATTCTGTTTTTGCTTTTTAAAAAAGAATGTAATCAATTATTAATCATTTAGTGTCCACAAGTTTATTTTTAAAAGGTCAGTAATAACAGTGGACACAATTAAATTTGACAATTAAAAATTAAAATCTGATTTTTAATTGTAATAAACAATTTAAAAATTACTTATGGCGACTTGAAATAATGTGATGTGAAATTTGATTTTTAAACGGAATTGAAAATTAAAGACAAAAATAAGAATTTAATTTTTAGTTGTTAGTTTCATAAACAATTAATAAAATCATCATCTCAAAGATTAATTACTAATTACGTTGTCACCAGAAAACTATTGACACAACATGAGTGTGAAGTTGATGTTAGTTGTTTGCAAACGAACGTGTTTTTTGGAAAATAGCTATAATAATTAAAACATGTATAAAAATGTAAATTACTGTACTGTAAATTATGCATAAAAATATATTATTTTGAATAAAATTAAATATTGTAGTTAAAAAAGTTTGTCTTGTATCAATTTTTTTCAAATTTGAAATTTTTTATTAGTCATATTTTATTTCCTTATTTTTTTTTTGCACAAATTTTAAAGTAATTTTACATTGCTGCTTTGCTTTTATGTGAATTTTGAAAAATCACAGACCAAATCCCCCCTTTTTCAATGTAAGTTATGTCTATTTTTGTGCAATTTCGTTTGCACGTGTTTTCTGAGGAACATATCTATCGTGTAAAACGAGACCCAGGTGTATTTTATAAATTATTTTTTGGATGCATCTCATTTATAAACTTTTGTATTGTCTTATATTTCAATAAATTATCTTAACATCAGAGATGCATCTGGCATACATGTTTAGCTATGAGTGTTCCCATAATTTGGGTGGGCAGATATCTTTGCTTAACAATAGAAATAAGCTAGAATTGTAATCTTTGTCTTTTTATTATTATTTTAATTGGTATTCATTGAATTTGACTTTATAATTAAACCAATCTAATGTTAGTTGAGGGTTTATAAGTTAATCATTCATAAATGTGGGCCTCGAGTGAGTCGTCATTTTTAGCAATTAAATATAAATCTTGTTTTGTTATAAATGATGGGTGTTATCACTGAGCAATGCCACTGCATTTCTCTTATTTTAAACCAGGGAAATCACTGGATATCTATATTAAAAGTATCATTCTGCTGCATATGGAAGGGCATAGTTCAAAATGCTCCCATGGAAAGCTGAGTCCATTATGCGGTTGGGTTGTAAATTAGTGGCAGAAGGTCCTGTAACCCAGACTTGTGATTATGACTGGTCTTGTAGGGTCTCCAGTAGAAAGCCTGCCCATTAGTTTATATTTCTCTCCTGGCTTACATCTAAGTTTGCTTCATTATATTATTATATGGCATCTCTATAT
Source organism: Epiperipatus broadwayi (assembly GCA_028023455.1). Lineage (NCBI taxonomy): Eukaryota > Metazoa > Onychophora > Udeonychophora > Euonychophora > Peripatidae > Epiperipatus > Epiperipatus broadwayi. The sequence continues at coordinate 41,421 of JAQFVV010000968.1, read as the reverse complement.
TATTATATGGCATCTCTATCAATACCACCTCTCATCTAGTTAACTATTCTTTTATTCTCTGCTTATGATTTCACTTTAAAGCTTCCCACATTATTTGCCCTCAAATAACAGACCCCCTGTAGAATTAATCATTAATATGAAACTTTATATATAATCTATTGTTGGGATAAGTTGATTCACAGCCATATATCCCATTCAATTATTACCTCACACAATAGCTAATGCACTTAGTTGTTCAGGCCGAGTGCTTAATGTGTTAATAATGTAAACTCATGCCATATTAGGAGTATTGATTAAGATCAAACTCCATGTCTGTAAATAAATTTATATTAATATTAAATATAGTTTAAACTTGTCTCTACATGTCTACTTTCTTAATGACTTATATCATAGCATCTCATGTCAAAATCAATCAGATATAACTAGGCCATTCATTAGATTTAGAATAATATTAGTTGTAATCAAATTATTTAGGTCTCCTGTATGTCACTGACCCCCATGGTCTAAAAGATGTTTTCTAATGTGGTGGCAAGTACTGTAGCCAATCTACTAGATTCAAACTCAACACTGCAGATCCTGAACCCACCTGTAGTGCAACTGGTTAATGAGATATATGAACTCTGAGCATTACAATAATTTTACAGTAAAATTAAGGTTAATTTTGCTCCTGTATTGTAGGAATTATTATAGAGCAAATAATATATTGTATGTTCATAATATGTTAAATATTATACATTGTTATTAAATGCAGATTTTAAAACCAAAAGTAATGTAAAATGATCATATATATATATTATTTGATGTGTATTTTTTCAAAGCAATATACATAATTATACAATTGAATATTTATAAATACAGTAATTATTCTTGTAATCTTTGTAATAATATATTTTGAATGATCAAGTGAATTTTATAAGGAATATTTATAAAGGTATATATGAGATTGCATTTTACACACCTTCTATATTAAAAATATTAATAAAATAATTCTAAAGATAAAAATTGTGTCATTTATAAATGGATATGCAGGTGTGGCAGTGTATATATAGGTGAATCAAGATGTATGTTGGAAAAAAGAACACTTGCTGTTATTAAAAGAGGTTCAGAAACCAAAACAAAATTGTAAAGTAGATAATAATATTTCAGCATCTGTTTTTTATGATGATAATAAATCATGTATTTATGGTTTTGACTTCAATTTTAATAATGTAAGATATTGCAAATTGAAAATAACAATAAAAAAAAAGCTAATATACAAGTACAGCTATAATATTGTATTTACCATTAATTTTTTTTCTTTTATTTATTTATATATTGTAACGAGCACAGACATTCGTTACATTGTTTTTTTTATATTTATTAAACATGAAAGTAAATTAAAAAGTTCACATTTAAAAATTTTCTTTAAGAATTAAAAATTGAAATTAAATATCATCTTAAACTCGTATATATTAAATCGCACAGATAATGAAAAATTATTAAAATAAAACTTTATTAAAGAAAAAGTATTTTAAAACTAAATTTTAAAAAGATTTGGAGATAAATTTATATCTTTAAATTTATCTTTAAATATATCTTTGATTTGGAAAACAGGTTAATTAATCAGAAATGGAAATGATAAATTTAATTAGTCAAATGTAAACCAGCCTTGGGCATTTAAATGTAAAAACATCGGTCAGATAGGAAAACAATATAAACTTTTAGCAAATGAAATAAATCCATTGGGAAATCGGATCTCAATGAAAAGGATGATCACATCGATGACATAATGTTAAGTCAATCTTTCAAAGTAATATAAAAGGACAAGGTTGGAAATTATGAGTTAGTGATTATGATTATTATGATGTGACAGATAGGTGTTAGTGTGGAGGTGCGGGAGAAGGAATTGAAGAGACGCACGATTCAATCCCTTCAGTTTTGCCAAAGAAAGAAAGAGAAATGAACTATCATTTTCTACATTGAGGACCAACTAAATTAAAAAACCTCCGAATGAATAAATAAAACATCGGCTAAATGTATACCAATATCTTCAGGATGGTGTGGGAATTCCCGTTCAAACTTACAAATGACAGATAAAGATGAACTGTTTAAAGCCGTAAGAACTTTACAATTAATGAACATTAAATTAAAAACTTTTCATATTTAAAATAATTGCATTAGTTTTCTACCTGACTAAAGTAGTTAGTGTTATTTGATGTATTTTTTCTTATTTATGTAAAATCATTTCCATTTATTTATTTTTTGTTCTTTAAGTTTTTATCATGATTTTTTGTTTTTCGTTAAATTAATGATATGAATGTTAAACTTAAGTCAGGCGTGAATGGCTGTATAGATTTGTAAAGTTATATTAGGGGAGGGTAATCTTAGGTTATTTGTTTCATTGTTAAATTGGGTCAATGGATTGGATATATTGATGTAGTTAGTAGATGTAGTCAGAGATTCGCTACTGGCAGAATCGTTTATATATACGCTGCACTCACCCGTTTGCCTATGGAAGGAATTATAAGACGGAGAATGCAGTTCCTTTCTATGGAGTTTTTTTTATTGTTCTTCTCGTTAGATAGATGTAATATTCCTATCTGATGAGAGTCAATGTCTTTCTTAATCTTTTTGGTGCTGCTGTATTCCATATTTCATTGAATACATCGATATATCAGATGAATTGATGCCAGTTTGACTGCAAATTTTAGCCTAAGGTTAAATAGGGATAGAATATTTAATTTTCAAATGCAAATCTATGTAGTCTATTCATACTCAACCCTAAATAAAAATGCATTAAATTTAAGTTGTTTATAGACGTTTGCATGGATTCGTTATCGGTTAATTATGTTTTGGATTTCATATTTGATCAAAATGTATAGACATTCGATAAATAATGATATCTCATGGTGAGTATCTAAAATGTATTTATTCGGATGTCTTTTAAGTCATTGGTGACAATGCAAGTATCTTATGGTGAATACTATTGGGTTACTTATAAATTTCCCTCTGCAATTGTCAGTATCAATGATTTTATATTTTGATCGTTTATGTTTACTTTGAAATGTTTTTAACCATGTAATCTATGTAACTGATCTATAGCAACATATTAAAACAAGCTTTTATAATCCCATCTGTGTGAACTTAATTAAAATGTAAACTTATAATACAATAGAAATTAAAATGTAAATTAAAATCTAAGGTAAAGTTAAAAATAATGTTAAATGTTAAAATGTAAAACTAATACTAAAATAATTTTAAATCTTATATATATGTGCCTAAATAAATGTTTGTATGTTAATTACTGGCAGTGGCTTATTTTATTCCTCTTATATATATATATATATTCTTATATTATATTATTAAATCTCTGCTATTCCACTGAGCTAGTGACATGGGCTAACGACTGGATGCAAAAAAAAAAAAAAAATTTTTGACTTACGTATCTGCCTACTCTATAAATTTTTCTAGGTTCAAATGCCTAGATGGCGCCCTGTAGTGCAGTTTACATAAGTCTACTTTCTCCGGATTGTTACAATATATATAATTATATAATTAAATATTTATAAAAACAATAATCAGATATATTTTAAAATTTTTATTCATTTAGGAGCTCTTTCAACTATCCTTATAGTCCTTGTCAACAAACACTTTGAAGTCATGTTTGTATTTGAATATTAGCATAGCTTCTTTTATTTTTCTTTTGTTATTTTTTTTAATTTGCAATATTTTAACATTATTGTAATTGAAGTTAAAACCATAAATACATAAATTATTATGGTCATGAAAAATGGATGCTGAAATATTATTATCTACTTTGTAATTTTGATTCAATTTATGAACTCTTTTTAAGAACAACAAGTTCTCATTAGTTGTTTTTTCCACTGTACATTTTGATTCACCTATATATCCACTGCCACACCTACATATCCATTTATAAATGATATACAATATTTATTTATAAATGAGGTTTTATCTTTAGAATTATTTATTAATTTGTTTAATGTAGGAGTTGTGTAATATTCAATATCATATATATTTTTATAAATCTTCCTTATAAAATTTACTTGATCATTCAAAATATATGGTATTGATATCCATTGTTTTTTGTTAGCAAAAAGATCAAGATTATTATTAAAATTTTTATTCTTATATCTTGTATTAAAATCTCTAATAACATTATATATATGATTATAATTATAACCAACATTTAACATTTTATTTGAATAAATTTTAATATTTTTGCCTTTATCTGATATTTGCAAAGACTGTTATTTCTAAAAAAAGACTTTAAACCTGCCATTTTATGTGACATTGGCACTCTTGATTTATATAAAATATAATCTCTTTTTACTATTGGTTTACTGGTCATACAGTAATCCAGCATACATTGATTTCTAGTTATTTTATGATCAAGAAAGTGAAGGCACATTAAATTTTCATATGATTTTATCAATTTTAAGTCATTTAAATTATTTAATTCTTTGAACAACTCTTACTCTTTAATTGTATTTTGCCTTCCATATACAAAAACATCATCAACATATCAATAATATTCAGTAATATTTTTTGTGATAATGTTCCTTTTTTAGAATATTTTCTCCATATGTAGAAATTACAGAATTACATATTTGAGTAACAGTAGGCCAGTGATTGCCCATTTTATAAAATTCCTTCTTAAAAACTGCATAAATATTTTTGTCGATAAAGCTTAATGCTTCAGTTATAAATTTTATTATTTTTATGTTGACATTTTAAAAACTTAATGCATTTGAAATAATTTCAATAGACGCTATTCGATCAATTGATCCATCCATTTCACTTATGTTAAAAGTATATATTACATCATTAACATCAATCATAACATTACAGATTTTACTAACACAATCAGATGATGAACATATTGCATATTTACCAAAATCAAGAATTTTTTGTAGCCTTTTCTCATTTAAATCTTATGTTTCATAATAAAACTCCCCTCTATCAACCATTAAACGTAATGGTTCATTCCCATTGTTCAGTTTTATATTTGAAAAAATCTTTATTTTATTGCTTTGACAAAATACAGCCATTGAATTATAGTATCATTACATGTAATAATATTATAATATTATTAATAATAATATTAATATTATTATCTCATGTTCTTCCCCAGCTTATTGTTGCTCAGGGTATCATGTGAAAATTCATGCTAATAGATCAATGAGAGTCACCTAATACATACTTGTATAATAAAGCCAAATTAAATTCTGAATACAAATCGATCTTTTTTGATCATGATCTGGCTGCAAAATACATCATTTCTTTTCCAATGTTTTAGAACAATATGGGTAGAAAGGGATGATAGAAAAAGAAAATATAAAGAGGCTTGGGCTACTGCAAGTGATCCTCATTCTATCAATAAAAAGATTTCTAGGTACCATTATCTAAAAAGCGGAACATCTAATTAAATACTGTGCCTTATTTACATATTGGTCTTTGCCATTATATATATATATATATATATATATATATATATATATATATATATATATATATATATATATATATATATATATATATATATATATATATATATATTGTACCCTTACTTCTTGATATATAAAATAGTTTAAAATACAACTAGCTCAGTTACATTATTATGCTTAATTAAAATTTGCATATCTATCTTTAATATACTTTTATATTATCATATCTTAATTAAATTTATTATCAATCTTTAAAATCAATATAATTCTAGATTATATTAATTAAATAAGTATTTATAAAATTATGAGACTGTGAAGTAAAGTTACAAAGTAATAAGCAGATTTACACTGAGTCAATATCTCCCAAGATACCGTCTCAATGGCATAAGAATACTACCACTACCTTATTATCTTACCACTACATCTATAGCATTCTTATGACTTTTAAATGAAATAAATTATCTTTAATAATACTAAAATAATTCCTAACTTTTAACTTAAAATATAATTAAATAATCTCAGGTTCTTCTAAGCTGTTTTAAAATAATAATAAATCATGTAAATAAGTATGATGTGGGATTTTATATCAAACTTAAATACACCTAACTTATTTAAATAATAATAATAAATAATACTAATCTTAAAGTGTAATTTAATCTCATCTATTTTCTTATATAATTGATCATTAAATAAATAAATAATTATATGTATATCTTTTATTTCATATGGTATCTTAATTTTGGAATAGATCAAAATCTTATACTTAATAATCTGTGGCAATAAACAATATTGTATTCTTATAATGTGCATTATAATCATCTTATGACCATTGTAATATTTATGTTCATGTCAATCAATTCTTATAAAATAATGTTAAGCAAATATGGTATTCAATTCTAAGTAATAATAATAAATTCATTTTGTGCAAATATTATGTTTATTTCAAATCATCTGATGTCAAAATGCTGTGGTGAAAAATAATGAAAACTCGACACACTTTTAAAAAACAAATTAACAAATTTATTTACAATAACTTCAAATAAAATTTATTTACACTATTTACAGTTTTAGAATTTAGGAAAATAAATAAAATAAAATAAGAAATTACAAATACAAGAAGTTTATATTATTACTAATTCATGTACTTAACAAGCCGTTATACATTCTTCAAATACTATACTAATAATATTATAGTATGTTTTCAAAAAAACTTAGACTTAAAATAAATGTTAATAAACTTCCATTACAAATAATACTATATGTCAAAATTATTTATGTAGCATGTGTAAACAATGAAACTTCACTAATTAAATAGCTACATTAATTAAGTATTACCATTTATAATGTATTATCATATATTTACTTTATTATTAGCATTGCTTAATAGCTTTATAAAATTAATGTATCTTTGTAATGTATAACAAATAATTGACTGTAATTGTACTTTACTTAATGTAATACCTGTTATATGTTTATCAAATATGCATTACATATCTGTACTGTTCAAATACTATTATTTAAATCATTTATCAATTTCAAATTCAGAAAGCATTACCTTAGATAAATTCTATGATTCTTTTCTATGTAAAAATCATTACTTTACTTTATGTGTTATTTTAATCCTTTCTAATAAATTTCTATCTATAAAACATATTTTAAACTTATCTAAAATTTCCGGAAAACAAACATCAACTTTAAATAAAATATTCATCATCCAAATTACCTATACTACATCGTCTATACTTAATAAACTTTTCAATCTAAATATAAGCTTCTACCTAAACGTAACTTAACTTATTTAATAAAACAAAATATAAAAAAAAAATATAGACTTTTAAAATCCTTTTCTAAATTGCAAAAAAAAAATAAAATAATTATTAAGATAAATAATAAACATCATTTTAATACTAAGCATAAATAAAATATCAAAATTATTTACGAAAGAATCATATAATTATTTCTAAGCTTCTTACGTAATGTTGTATCATGTTGATATTATAAATCAAAACTTATGCATATTTTAATAAAGTTCGTTGTCAATATAATGTATGTGTTTTCATAAAATATCTATCCATTCATTCTACAACAACATAATATTCAGTTGATCTAAAGAAAAAAACATATTAAATTCATTAAAAATCATTATACAATATTTTTACCATAATAATAATAATGTCCAGTCTGCTATCCAGCATTCTTCGGAATTTGCAGCTTCATAAAATAAAATCATTTACATTTACACTCATAAACATTCATTAGAATATTCCGTGTTATATTAATTATAAAAATAAATTTATGTAATTAATTATTATATTATTTTTAAGTTATTATTTAATAAATGTACCTAACCTACTTTTTAATAGTTTAATAATATTTTAAATTTTATGTTAAATAAATAAAATAAAAGTTCATATTACATATTTTCCAGCGACGACTTTTGTTCTACCATAAAAGTTCTAACAAATATCCTACGTATAAAGTCAATAGAACACTATTTCCTGTTCCGTTGTATCACGTGTTTCTTGAAAGTTTGTAATAAAAATGATAACGTTCTTTTTTTTTAAAAAAATAAAACTAAGTTCCACAAGAAAAGCAAAATAAATTAAAAAATAGTTTATAAGTTCTTTTTCTGGATCCATTTCTTCATAAAATATTGTTCAAAAGTTATTATTTCCAAATTAATTTATAACTGTTGAATTATTCTCATTTAACTACTTCCATTAACTCAGCTTGGCCCAATTTGGTTTAGCCTGGACGTCCACGTATTACTTGCGCATTTTTCAAAACAATATATCTAGGTAAGAATCTATTTTTCCATCTATAACGTCCAGCGTTTTAGATTACTTCAATAGAATAATTCTATTATATTACGATTTTAAATAATCATATTTATAATCTATTTGCCTTTTCAAATCGTCAATATCTAGTCTTTTAAGCACAAAGACTTAACAAGGCACGTATTTATTAAAATTACTACTTCTTATATCTTTACTTAAGATATACATATTATTTGTTAAAAATCTGCAAAATACTTTCTTTCTATAGAAATATTCATATTTCTTTTAAATATCTATCTATAATAGACAATAGTAATTTAAACTTTTAAAACTATTTATAGTCCAAAATATTACTTTTCTCCATCTCATAGTTTTATGTACTAATCCAGCGTCTGATATTTTTCTAACGTAAAGTTTCTGATATATTTCTACAATACGTGATGTTTCCATGATCATTTGTACGTAAATTGAGTTTCGATATTGAGAAAATCAATAGGGAATTATTAAGTTTCTACTGCATACTTATCATTTAAAAAATTATAAAATTATATACAATAACACTCTTATGATTTTAACACTGATTTTAAGAGCGTTTATAAATTTACTTAGCTATTTTCTCAATAGCACAATCGACTTTTAAAATTTATTGTAGAGAGCCCCCTTTCAACAATTGAATCCAGCTTTTATACTGCCAGAAACTCCTTATCTGATTGGTACATTTAAACAATCAAACTTTCTAGCTTATTTACATATTTATCAACTCACTATTAAAAATAAAATAATGACTTATTTAATATTTAATATTATCACATTTTTAAAAATAATTTTTATCGTTTATTTAAATCTACCAAACATTTTTTTAAAATATTCTTTCTCACTTGATTTAAATCTTAACTTTTATAAGATCATTTAAAATAAACTGAATCTTTTTAAATACGTTATATTTGTAAAACAATATTTTTAAAAATCAGATTTAATATTTTACATTAATATCTTTATTTTTATCTCGTGATAACTCACGTATTATTTATAAATTTCACAACATAATTTTAAAATAGTTTTTTGCAACTTTATGAGAAAGCTTCCACGCATGTTTGTGTACATCTAACTAACATCTGTTTTTTTCTATAACACAAGAAACGCTTCTTATCGTCTAAAAATAAACTAACAATTGCATTTTTTAAAATAAATATTTATTTTTTAAAATAAATAAAATATTACATCAGCTTTTAAAATAATTATTTGATATGATTTAAATCAAATATTAATCTCAATTTAAGTACTTATAATTTAAAATATTTTTATTCACTTTTAACATATATTTCAAATTAAATAAATATCTTTGTCTAATTTTAACTTGTCTTTTAAATACTTTAGCTTTAAACATTTGTTATTAAATTTATTAATGCAGTATTACATCATAATCATCATCATTTTAAATATCTTCTCAATACCAACACAATTCACATATCAAATACTCATAGATTGCTTTAATTAAACTTATGGTAACATTACCACAAGCAAAGTCAACATCACACATTTTAAATACTTCTTAAATTTAAAATTTTCTACTAGATTAGCACAAAACTTAAATGGTGACCCATACAAAAGGGCACAATATATATATATATATATATATATATAATATATATATATCATATATATATATATATATTATATTGGAATACGGACATTGATTAATAATTTTTATATGTATATATGATAAACAAAAACAAGTAAAAAATTTTTTAACATGCCTATAGCTTGCATTTTATGATCACAGATGGAGCTCTACCAATATCCCACTCAAGCTTGTTTACAAAAAATGCTGAGAGAGAATCCTAGTTTCTAGTTTTCTTACCCTTTACTGATGAAAGCCAATTAGCTTGAAACCATGGTTTAAAAGGTGGGGACAATTTGAAAGAGATACGGAATTTTCGATTCTCTCTCAGTATTTTTTGTAAACAAGCTTGAGTGGGCTATTGGTAGAGCTCCATCTGTGATCATATATATATATATATATATATATATTATATATATTAGAAAATATGGTACTTAAAAGTTTATAAAAATATATCTATAACCATCACTTAGAAGTGCTCTCAATTATCCTTGTAGTTTTTGTCAACTAATACTTTTAAAATGTCATCTTTCCCATAATTCCATGATGTCAACTTTCCCATAATTCTGTAATCTTAATGTTTTCTGCTTGCCTATTAATTAAAACTTGCTTGTATTTATATATTAACATTGCTTCCTTAATTTTATTATTATTTCTTTCAGTTTCCAATATTTTTACTTTACTATAATTAAAATCAAACCATATATACATGATTTATTATGGTCATAAAAGACAGAAGCTGATAAATTATCATTATTTTTATAATTTTGTTTTGTATTTTGAACCCTTTTTAATAATAAGTGCTCTTTTATTCTTTTTTCCAATGTGCACCTCGATTCACTTATATATCCATTGCCACATTGGAATAAAGAATAAAAGAGCATTTGTTATTAAAAAAGGTTCAAAATACAAAACAAAATTATAAAAATAATGATAATTTATCAGCTTCTGGCTTTTATGACCATAATAAATCATGTATATATGGTTTTGATTTTAATTATAGTAACATAAAAAATATTGGAAACTGAAAGAAATAATAATAAAAGAAAAATTAAGGAAGTGATGTTAATATATAAATATAAGCAAGATTTAATTAATAGGCAAGCAGCAAATGTTAAAATCACAGAAATATGGGAAAGCTGACATTTTAAAAGTATTAGTTGACAAAAACTACAAGGATAGTTGAAAGCACTTCTAAGCGACGATTATATATATATTGTGACGACCACATAAAGTCATTGTCACACGTATATATTTATTACTAAAGTTATATAAGTCAGCTCCTAGAAATTAATAAAGGTAAATGGGTTAGCTACTAGAAATTAAAAAAGGAAAAGAAAAAAAAGTTGAGATTAGAAATGTCAAAATTACTTTTGATTTTTTTTAATAGCAAAAGAAGGGGAGGGGGGTGCATAAAGAAATGCATCTCTTTTTTGCTTAAAAAACAACAAGCTACTTGAATGCTTGAAAGTTATTTCTGTTTATTGTGGGAGAGGGGAAGGGGATGCATAAGGAAATGAGTTTTTTTCTCTCGCATAAAAAATATTGTGATAAGTTAAAATAGATTGTAAACATAAACTTGAAAAAATGAATTATAAACTTTAAGTAAAAATTAAATGAAATATATAATATAAAACAATATGGCCATACAAATTTAAGGTGTGAAAGTCTGTTGGATTAATTGAATTCCACAGACAAAAAAAGAATGTACCTGAAGGAAAAGTTTTATAATTATAGTTCAATTAATTAAAACCTACATCCCAGCCACCTAATTAAAGATATATGTTGATAAGAATTCGTTGGAAATTAATAAAAAATTAATTAAAAATTTACAGAAAAACAATGAACAAAAGAAAGGACAGTAAGACAAGAATTACACTTATCTAGATTATTACATGTAGAGATTTTGAATAAGCAGCAGCTAAAGAAAAGAAATGAAAGAAGTGTGTGGCTTGTGGTGTTAAGGTACATGGGTTTGTGCTCAACCCATCTGACCACTGACTCATGATGTATAAGAGCTATGTCTGACCTGCTAGAGAGAACGCCACTTCTGCAACTGAATGACTTAAAATCTACTTAAAGAATCAAAAAGAATTAGGAACTGGAATGAGAAATTGACAAATCAAATTTAAAGAGAAATCAATTCAGCCAACAGTGTGAAGGACATACCATCTCTACAAAAAAAGGATGATCTCCCACTGGACAGTAACAAGCAATCGGAAAGACTGCCCATGGGAATGACTACAAAGAAAACCTATGTAATCAAACTAATGCATGCACTTTCGGTTTTTTTTAATATTGGTAAATAAATAAAGAAGGAAAGAACTAGACAATAAAATCTAATTAAGAAGGAATAATCTTGGTAGATTTAGAACTTTGCTCAATAGAATTTCAGGAGAGCTTAAATACGTAACTTTAATATTCAATGTGTTTACTCTATTTTACCATTGCTATGAAATTTATATGTGTGTATTTTTATTATGTATTTTTTTATATATGTGTGTGAGTGTTATTAAACATATTTATTCTTAAACTGCATGTACTTGCTTTATTCTCTTATCACCAAGCTATGACAGGGGGAAGGGAACTGTAATTTATTGATTAAATGGTAAGGCTAATTTATAAAGCATTCGTGTGCTGCTTGTTGGTGAGAATCTCCCAATTATAAAAAATATAAATAGCAAGTGCTGGACATTTGTTAAATTTCTTGGAAATAGTTTGCTTTGTTCAGCAGCTGAGAGTTCTTGATCAGGAAAAATAATGCCAAGATAATATGTACATATTGCCCCAGGATTCGGTTAAGGGTACAGATATGAAGTAAATTTGTATCTGTATTTGCTCTCTGCTTGTATTGTAATGGTGTCGGTTAACTAATTAATTAATGATTGATAAATTCGTAGTAAAACTAAACTAAATAAACAATATCCATTACAGTTGGAGGCCAAGTCGGGTTATTTTGGAAATAGCTAAATTGATAATAAATAAATAAATGAAAGGAAGAATAAAATGTTGTAAAATAAATGTAATAAAAAATAAATAAAAATAATAGAAATAAAAAATAATAAATAATCCAACCAATAAATCATATCCGTTAGAATAGAAATAAATAATAAAATGTAAAATAAATAAAATAAAATAAAATAATCCACCACCAAATAACCATACCCATTACAATTAGGGGCCAGTCCAGGATGATTATCATGTTAACAAGTTCAGACCACTTGTATTTGAGTACAAAAAAAAATTTAAATAGATTACACAGTAAATAAAGTTAAACAAAAAAGGGAAAGAAAGCTTGGTGGTAGACAAAAACAAGAAATAAATAAAATAATAAAGGGGGAAAAGGAGAGAAAGAGAATGTGATATAATTTGGGAAGTTAGGTTGTAAACTGGAGACAGTTATGGAGGGGTTTTGAAGGCAGGAGTGGGTGAGTGAGGATTAATGAGTGGGACAGGGAGAGTCAAACAAACATACCTAGCCTCAGTAAGATATAAAGTAAATAAAGTAAGATAATCCTGTAAGGAGAGGGTTAGAATAGTAAAGCCATTGAATAAACTATAAGTGATTAGTGTGTGTGTTAGACAGATTTGATGCACATGAGATCGAAGACAAAAATGGACGCTCTAGTGGGCAAAGTAGAAAAAACCTCTGAAAAACAAATGGAACTATTCAGAGAAATAGCTAGTGAAGGAGAAAGAGAAATTAACAAGGAATTGAGATGAAGGTTAATAGTAAAAATAAACTAGAAAGCCACATTATAATGGATATGCTCATGAAAATAATGGAAAGCCAGCAACAGTTGGCTATGGAAATGAGGGAAAGAGATGAAAGAAATAGTAGGAGGATAGAAGAGTTGGATGAATGACTAAGTAAGAATATTAGCCAAAAGGTTGAAGAAGTGAATGAAAAATGTGAACAAATCTCATATCAGGTAAAGGTTGTGAATGAAAGGCTGGATCACCAGGAGAAATTACTGGGGAAAATAGAGCAGTGCCTTCTGGGAGAGTGGGTTAAAGTAAAACATGGCATTGGGTTGAAAGTAAATGATGAGATGGAGTATGTAAGGGATAAGCTGGAAACTTTAGGTCAAGAAGTAGAAAAATTGAAAATGGAACAAGATGAAAAATTAGAGACTGTAGCTGATGAAAATGAGAAAATCATAGGGAATATGAGGCTAGGAATCAATCCATTAGCAGGAACAGTTGAGCAGATAGAAGCAAAGGTAGGGATAAGGGAGAATAAGACAGAAGTAGCCAAGAGTAATAGTAAAGAACAGAGAGACATGAGCGAGTGCATGCACGTAGGCAGTGGAAGTAACCCTATGAACCCTGCTACAGTGAACCAGTTTTTAAAAATTTGGGTCTTATCTGGTTATGTAGGGGAAAGCCCAATAGAGCATCTCGGTAGCCTATAGAGATATATCATGGTAAACCAGCTGAGTGATGAGGCCATGATCGCCATTGCATTTAGTCATCTACAAGATGCCTCACAATTGTGGTTGGATTCTTTATTTAACAAACAAAGTACGTTTATGGAATATAAGGAGGCCTTGCTCGCCAGCTACTGCAGTGAAGATCATCAGGAAAATATTTTCCATCAGACAACACAAGACAAATGGAGGCCTGGGGAGCCATTCACCCCATTTTTCCATCACCAAGTGGTGAAGTTACGGGCGCTAACAGCCCATCCTTTGTCAGAGAAATAAATCATCAGCATAATAAGGCACAATTTTCCCCATAATGTAGAACAGATGCTAATAGGCACAGAAAGAAAGACTGTTGAGCAGGTTGCTGAGTTACTGAATGCATTTGACAGCACTAGACCTAATTACAAGGTGAAGGATCAGGGATTTAAACCTCAGCCCAATGATCCACACTAGGAAGGATGCAATTCAATCCTCATCATGATTATTGGGAAGGAAACCAAATGTTTCCTGGTAGATCAGAAAGATCCAAAATGTCAGGGCAGACCAGAAAAGGTTCAGATCTAAATTATCCGGCTGAGCAAGCTGACTCTAGTGGACATCGGAACAGTGCTCCAGTTCCAAGCACAAGTGGATATATGTATAGCAGAAAGAATGATAAGAAGCCTCCAGATAAAAACTAAGCTTAAAGAAAATAAACGGACAGATATGTCAGCTTGATGAAATGGTAACGTCATAGAATCACGAGAAATAAGTTGATTTTTTAAAACATATGATAGGTGGGGCAAATCATCTCATGACAAATAATTAAAGTTACAACAATAAGTAAATAAAAAAGCATTCACGGAGTATTCTATCAATGATTAATTTAATGGATGATTTTGTGCAGCCAAGCACAGCGAGCCAAAGGTCGTAAATAAATGTAAAACAAAAAAAAGAGAAAAATCTGTAAGTAATTTATTCATGCAATGATCTGTCAATTGTAAATGCAGATACAATTAGCAAATAAATAAAAGTAAAGGTAGAAATAATAATTGTTCAGGCTCATTAATGAGCCAATTAACAATTAATAAAATAAAATAAATGAATAATCATGATAATACATAAATGATAGATATCACTAATAGGTGTATGAGATTGCAGATTGAGGGATATATGTGTGTGTGTGGATGCATTATATTTGGGTCATATTTTGAGCTTGATTTCACCATCTGTTCACTAACTGTAGATTCACATGTCTTCCGGTGGTAAAACTTTTTAAATGAAGGGCCAGTAAGAATCCTGGGTTCATTATCCCTGCTGGATGAAATTCCCAGCCACATAAAATATAATAAGAATTATTGTCTAAAATAAAAAAAATAAAGAAATAAGGAAATAAGAATGTTGTCTTGAGCAAGATGAACAGGCAGTAGAAATATCCTGCTGTTCTCACACTTTAAACCCTTTTATGCTTTTTGGTAGAGTTAAGTTATGCCATGGTCTTGTATGCATAGAGATTAAATTGGTTGATCAGCCAAAATCGATCGGAATGAATTGAGTAGTTTTACCTAGTTGTCTCTCTGCAGTCATCCTCATCATCATCATCATCACTCATCATGATAGAGTGGAAAATTATGTAATAGAAGCAGAAGTAAGGGTTGAAAGCGAAGAATTAAAATAAGCTCTCATCTCAGACTAAGATTTGCCCCGATTTTAATTCTCAAAAGCGAGTGGAGTGTAATGTGATGAACATGTAAAATTGTCATCACACGTATATATTTATTACTAAAGGTGGATAAGTCAGCTACTAAAAATTAATAAAGGTAAATGGGTTAGCTACTAAAAATTAAAAAAAGAAGGAAAAAAAAAGTTGAGATTAGAAATGTTGAAATTACTTTTGATTTTTTTTAATAGAAAGAGAAGGGGGGGTGCATAAAAAATGTGTCTCTTTCTCTCTTAAAAAACAACGAGCTAGTTGACTGCTTGAAAGTTATTTCTGTTTATTGTGGGAGAGGGGAAGGGGATGCATAAAGAAATGCGTTTTTTTCTCTCGCATAAAAAATATTGTGATATCGCATAAAAAATATTGTGATAAGTTAAAGTAAATTGTAAACATAAACTTGAAAAAATGAATTATAAACTTTAAGTAAAAATTTAATGAAATATATAATATAAAACAATATGGCCATACAAATTAGAGGTGTGAAAGTCTGTTGGCTTAATTGAATTCCACAGACAAAAAATGAATGTATCTGGAGGAAAAGTTTTATAATTATAGTTCAATTAATTAAAACATACATTCCAGCCACTAATTAAAGACATATGTTGATAAGAATTCATTGGAAATTAGTAAGAATTAATTAAAAATTTACAGAAAACAATGAACAAAAGAAAGGACAGTAAGACAAGAATTACACTTATCTAGATTATTACGAGTAGAGATTTTGAAGAAGCAGCAGCTAAAAAAAAGAAGAAATGAAAAAAGTGTTTGGCTAGTGGCGTTAAGGGAATGTGGGTTCGTACTCAACCTGTCTGACCACTGACTCATGATGTATAAGAGCTATGCCTGACCTGCTAGAGAGACCGCCACTTCTGCAACTGAATGACTTAAAATCTACTTAAAGAATCAAAAAGAATTAGGAACTGGAATGAGAAAGTGACAAATCAAATTCAAAGAGAAATCAATTCAGCCGACAGTGTGAAGGACATACCGTCTCTACAAAAAAGGGATGATCTCCCACTGGACGGTAATGAGCGCTCAGAAAGACTGCCCATGGGAACGACTACAAAGAAAACCTAGGTAATCAAATCAATGCATGCACTTTCTGTTTTTTTAATATTCATAAATAAATAAAGAAGGAAAGAACTAGACAATAAAATCTAATTAGGAAGGAATAATCTTGATAGATTTAGAACTCTGCCCAATAGAATTTCAGGAGAGCTTAAATACTAACTTTAATACTCAATGTGTTTTACTCTATTTTATCATTGCTATGTAATTTATATAAGTGTGTGTTTTTTTAGTGTTATTATGTATTTTTTTATATATGGGTGTGAGTGTTATTAAACATATTTATTCTTAAATTGCATGTACTTGCTTTATTCTTCTACCATTAAGCTATGACAGGGGGGGGATTGTAATTTATTGATTAAAGGGTAAGGTTGATTTCTTAAAGCATTCGTGTGCTGCTTGTTTGTGAGAATCTCCCAATTATAAAAAATATAAATAGCAAGCGCTGGACATTTGTTAAATTTCTTGGAAATAGTTTGCTTTGTTCAGCAGCCGAGGGTTCTTGATCAGGAAAAATAACACCAAGATAATATGTACATATTGCCTCGGGGTTCGGTCAAGGGTACAGATATGGAGTAAATTTGTATCTCTATTTGCTCTCTGCTTGTATTGTAATGGAGTTGGTTAATTAATTAATTAATAGTTGAAAAATTCGTAGTAAAACTAAACTAAATAAGCAATATCCATTACAGTTGGAGATCAAGCCGGGATATCTCAGCAATAGCTAAGATGTTGAAAATAAATCTAATAATAGAATAAATAATAAAATGTAAAATAAAATAAGAAAATAAATACAAACAAAAAATATAACCACTCCGAACCACTCCAAATAACCATTTCTGTTACAATATATATATATTTATAACCTTTTAAGTACTGTATTTTCTAATATTTATTTATAAATTTATGTTTATTATTTTAAAGAAATACAGACATCGATTTGTAATATCATTAATATATATATATATGTATATGTAATAGTATTATAATTCGATGTCTGTATTTCTTCAAATCAATGAACATAATC
Organism: Epiperipatus broadwayi; assembly: GCA_028023455.1. Taxonomy (NCBI): domain Eukaryota; kingdom Metazoa; phylum Onychophora; class Udeonychophora; order Euonychophora; family Peripatidae; genus Epiperipatus; species Epiperipatus broadwayi. The sequence continues at coordinate 23,355 of JAQFVV010000968.1, read as the reverse complement.
TTAAAGTTGAATATTTATAAATACAGTAATCAGATATATATGTAAAATATAACTTTAAATTTTTTTTATCCACTCAGGAGCACTTTTGATTATTGTTATAGTCTTTGTCAACTAACTCTCTGAATGGCTAACTTTTCCACAATTCCATGACCTTAATATTGGCTGCCTGCCTTCCTTTATTTTCTTTTTGTTGTTAATTTTTCAATTTGCAATATTTTTATATTGTTATAATTAAAGTTTAAACCATAAACACACGACTTATTATGATCATAAAAACGGATGTTGAAACATTATTATTTACTTTGCAATTTTGTTCAGAAAATGAAAACAAAATTTTATTGTAAATAATAATGTTTCAGCATCCATTTTTTACAATCATAATAAGTTGTGTATTTATAGTTTTAACTTCAATTATAATAATGTAAAAATATTGCAAATTGGAAAAAATAATAACAAAAAGAAAATAAAGGAATCTATGCTAATATACAAATACAAGAAAGACTTAACTAACAGGCAGGCAGCAAACATTAATATCATGAAATTGTGGGAAGGTTAGCCTTTCAAAGTATTAGTTGACAAAAACTATGATGATAGTTGAAAGCACTCCTAAGTGAATAAAATTTTTAAACTTATACTTTACATATATCTGATTACTGTATTTATAAATATTCAATTATAAGATCACACACACACATATATATATACACACACATTAATGACACATTTTTATACAGTAGTATGATTTTGGCAGCAATCTGCTTACAGCTTTCACAATATTTTCAAATCTTAGTGTTACCTTTACCTTAACATATTAACTGAACTGTGCATGTTTTGTAGAACTACATGTGTATAACTGTTGAGATTTACATAATTATGGATTCACATCTCTTAAACAAGATAGCATATAAAATAAACAAGGCAATTACAGTTAAACATAAAATAATTCAGTTTCTGAAATCATGTTTGACTTATAAAGTGTCCCCAAATTGTAATTTGTGAATAAATACTAATATATATTATTGAGATGAAGTGATTAAGAGTTTAAAGGTGTTGTTGTTAATGGTGTTATAGGTAATATTATTCAAGGGAATCTGAAACAGGAAAAATGCCAACTTAAAGATGGGTGGAGAGAAACTAATTCTTGCTGAAATTGAGAACCATTGCAGAATTATTCACATTAAATTAAAGTTGAAATACAGTAATAAATTGAGTTTCTTCACTAAGAAACAAGTTATTGTTTTGTGTAACAATATGGCTAATAATTGCATGAATTTGATTATTGTTATGTCCCCAGATCCAATCAGCATCATATTATAATGAGGTTTGAGATTCATTGGCAGAGTCTGGATGTGCCCACAGATGCAAGTCATCATTGACATTAAAGCCAAATTTAAAAACAGTTGCAAAGATAAAGTGATTGAAAGCATGACTAAATTGCTTAATTCATATAACTTGAATATAATGAATAGTGATTGGATGGTTAAAATACTAAACATCACATGATCACCATCTCATACTAGCACATAATTGTTGTAAACAAAGGCAAAACTCTTTTCTCCATACAGTAGTGCCACCCTGTGCTAACCAGAGTAATCAATAGATGCCAGAAGGCTTGTGCATAAAATCCCTATCTAGTGCCTACTCATCCAATATCCCCAGACTAGTTTCTGGCTTGTGGCCATCATCAGTGAGGAGCCTTGGATCTGAGAGCACTGCACCTAGATCTTAGGATCTAATGCAACCCTCCAGCAGCCACCTTTTAACTCTACTACAAAACTATGAGAAGGAAATTGAAAACACAAAAATTTTTTTCAATCTAAGCTCATTAGCTTATATAGTCATATGGGTCTGAACTCAATTCAGCACCCATATATTTTGGTGTCTTTGGCTCTTAAACAACCATAGCCACCACTATCCTATTAGGCAGGATTGGTGTTAAACCACTAAACATCACATGATCACCATCTCATACTAGCACATAATTGTTGTAAACAAAGGCAAAACTCTCCATACAGTAGTGCCACCCTGTGCTAACCAGAGTAATCAATAGATGCCAGAAGGCTTGTGCATAAAATCCCTATCTAGTGCCTACTCATCCAATATCCCCAGACTAGTTTCTGGCTTGTGGCCATCATCAGTGAGGAGCCTTGGATCTGAGAGCACTGCACCTAGATCTTAGGATCTAATGCAACCCTCCAGCAGCCACCTTTTAACTCTACTTTACTACAAAACTATGAGAATGAAATTGAAAACACAAAAATTTTTTCAATCTAAGCTCAATAGCTTATATAGTCATATGGGTCTGAACTCAATTCAGCACCCATACATTTTGGTGTCTTTGGCTCTTAAACAACCATAGCCACCACTATCCTATTAGGCAGGATTGGTGTTAAACCACTAAACATCACATGATCACCATCTCATACTAGCACATAATTGTTGTAAACAAAGGCAAAACTCTCCATACAGTAGTGCCACCCTGTGCTAACCAGAGTAATCAATAGATGCCAGAAGGCTTGTGCATAAAATCCCTATCTAGTGCCTACTCATCCAATATCCCCAGACTAGTTTCTGGCTTGTGGCCATCATCAGTGAGGAGCCTTGGATCTGAGAGCACTGCACCTAGATCTTAGGATCTAATGCAACCCTCCAGCAGCCACCTTTTAACTCTACTTTACTACAAAACTATGAGAATGAAATTGAAAACACAAAAATTTTTTTTTCAATCTAAGCTCAATAGCTTATATAGTCATATGGGTCTCACAGTTTTGTAGTAAAGTAGAGTTAAAAGGTGACTGCTGGAGCTTTGCATTAGATCCTAAGATCTAGGTGCAGTGCTCTCAGATCCAAGGCTCCTCACTGATGATGGCCACAAGCCAGAAACTAGTCTCGGGATATTGGATGAATAGGCACTAGATAGGGATTTTATGCACAAGCCTTCTGGCATCTATTGATTACTCTGGTTAGCACAGGGTGGCACTACTGTATGGAGAAAAGAGTTTTGCCTTTGTTTACAACAATTATGTGCTAGTATGAAATGGTGATCATGTGATGTTTAGTGGTTTAACACCAATCCTGCCTAATAGGATAGTGGTGGCTATGGTTGTTTAGGAGCCAAAAACACCAAAATGTATGGGTGCTAAATTGAGTTCAGACCCATATGACTATATAAGCTATTGAGCTTAGATTGGAAAAAATTTTTGTGTTTTCAATTTTATTCTCATAGTTTTGTAGTAAAGTAGAGTTAAAAGGTGGCTGCTGGAGGGTTGCATTAGATCCTAAGATCTAGGTGCAGTGCTCTCAAATCCAAGGCTCATCACTGATGATGGCTACAAGCCAGAAACTAGTCTGGGGATATTGGATGAGTAGGCACTAGATAGAGATTTTATGCACAAGCCTTCTGGCATCTATTGATTACTCTGGTTAGCACAGGGTGGCACTACTGTATGGAGAAAAGAGTTTTGCTATGGTTAAGATAAATGAAATAAAGCATTTTTTAAAAAAAATCATGTGTGTCAAAAAAGATAAAAGCAATAGACTGTTTTGTTGAATTTCGATGATTAGGATCAAAAAATGAACGTACAGATTGCAAAATTGCAATTTAAAATCATAGACATATATACTTTAAATATTCTAAAGACATGTGAGATAATTGTGGACTACATGTAGGTAAGTCACATCATTTTTATCTTTGTATTGTCTGTTAAATGCTATGCATCAAATTTTTTACTATCAAATTAGAATTTCTCATGAATTTTTACTTATGTAATTTTATATAATTCCCTTCTCAATTTATTACACTTTATGAAGAAAAGACTACATTAAATTTTAAAATGGAACAATAGGTTCTGAAACAGATTTGAGCCTCAATGATTATGGACACAGAAAATGATTTTCTTTCAGTTTTGATTATTATTTTATTGAAAATTTATTACTTTAGCAGTGAAAAAGCAAAGGAAGAATAAGCAACATGTACTTACATAAGTTAACAATATATCAAGCACTTTATTTTAACTACTTGTAAAATAATACTGCATGCAGTGGAAAAGCAAATGAGATAATGTTCAGACCCAAAGTTTCATATTATATGTATTAAATATTTTCAATGAAATCATTTGTGATATGTCATGAATTGTTTCTATGTTTCGTTGTGATAATATTACATTACTTTTTGTTAGATACATGTAGTTTCCCAGGGGGATATTTAAAGTTTGGTTCAGGTGTCAGTCTTAGGCAGGAATATTTTGCAAGCATAATGACCTGAAATAGATTTCATAATTTATAATCATGCCTGTATTTCAATTATGATAAATATGCTGGCTAACAAAAGAAATCGTTTGGAATGAATATACAAAATTATACTAATAGACCATTGTAACATAAAATGTGAAGTTGCATATAAGATATAAACAGAAGTACTGCATTGTTTTTGCCATTATTAAGTTTTTGATCATATTACAATATGATAAATTCATGCAAACCCAATAAAATGAAAGTTAAAATGATGGATCTGTGTAAATAACCTTATTGAATGTATGCAGCATATGAAGTTGTACATAGGTAAAAATCTAACTTTTGATGCTACTAAACATCTGGATATTGCAGCTATGCTTCTAGTAGTTTTACAACATACAAAAAGAATATGTGTTGTCTGACTAAAAAATATATGAATGTATTTTGTCTGTGTGGAATAATGATCACTCAACAAAGTGTTCAAAGAAACTTCTATATAACTTATTAACTAAAATTGAGATATAAAATGCACCTTTTCAAATTTCAACTCATTTACCTTTTTCAGGAATGTTTACTGATATATCACAACTATCCAAACTTTTTGTAGGAGACATAAATACTTCTGTTGGGTAAATTATATCTGCATTTTTATTTATATATTTATTTAGCTACATGGTTTATTATGTGTAAGAAATCATTTTGTAGTAATCATTTGATTTTACATTTTAAATGGATTTTCCTAATAAAATATCTTTCTTCCAACATAAAAGATCAATATTCATAATAAAAACAGCATTATTAATATTAATAGTTTATCTGCACTAAATCTAAAATTTATCTTTTTTGATTAACTACAACACAAATTGAATCTGACTATTCATATTCTGAAAGTGTTTAGAGAAACTTATTTATTTCTGTCATGTTTTTCTTAAATAAATTTGTTTTACAGGGTTTCACAGAAAAATAAAAAATGTCAATATCACTATTTTTGATGTTTGTACTAATGAATTGTGATAATAAAATATTAGGTCATGTGACAACTGACTTGATTTATTTGTAAATGTGCTATGTATCATTACATTTTATTGAATTGTTTATAAAAAACCTAATGAGCCAATTAATAAAAAACAAATTATTTATTAACATTTAAAAATTATAAGTATCATAATTTTTAAAAAATGTTAAAATCTTATTTTTTATTATTATTTCGAATATGTATGTAATGATTATATTTTTCAAGTGTTTTTATTTTTCATGGTATTTATATTGCTAGAAGAGATGACAATAGATGAACAATTGAAATCTTAAACTGGATTCCAAGAGATTGTAAAAAGACCCAGAAAGAGACCACATGTAAGATGGCTGGATGAAATAAAAAAGTGTGCAAGAGTGATGTGGAGAAGAGAAGCAAAAGATTGGAGAAGATCATTTTGAACTTGAAGAGACCTTCATCCTGCAGTGGATTCATAATAGCTGATGATGATGATCTTATGACAACACAAATTACATCACTTTTGTATAGTGAAATTTGAAGATAGCTTAAATTTTTTATCTTATACCAATTTATCAAAGATCCAATAAAACAGCCATAAAAAATAAGAAGTTAAAACTCAATAAAAATATCAATAATAAATTATAATAATAATACTTAATAAAACTATCAAGTATTAATTGTAAATAAATATTAATATGTTTATTGTTTATATGTGTGAATAATTGCATTAAATCAACCACTGTAACTGAAATTTCTCATAGCATTCCTCCAAAATACAAATTGATTATCACCAGTAGATTAAAGTACTTATTGTTAAAAGATTATGCAGTTTTCGATTTTATTTAGTTTTTAGCTAAATAATTGCATAGTAATTATTGATGTTTATGTTTATCTTAAATGAAATATTTTATTTATATTTAATAAAAAAAATGAATGTATGATGCACTGAAATTTAAACCACAGGATGTAAATATATCAGGCACTACACTAACTATTTAAGCAAATCATTCTATGTAAAAATTAATGTGTGAAAACATTTTAATTTTTAACATTAAGAATAAAAAAACTGGTAGCTGAGAGGTCAGCGCAGCAGCCTTACAAGCAGTTGCTTACAGACAGTTGTTGCAGGTTTGCTTCCCGGACGATGCTTTGACATATGGAAAAAAAAAAAACATTTTTGCTTAAATTATTATGTTTATTTTAAATATAAGACTTTATATTATATATAAACATCAGTATTTAAACTATGAGTTTTAACTTAGAAGCTTGTACAATTATTATAATTATAGTATATTTCTATAAAATAGAGATTTTTAAGTAAATCTAATTTTGACTGCATTTGTTATCAAGAATTATTGTTGCTTCTGAGGCAATAACTGTTATTTTTTAACAACTTTTAGTTTATTTAGTCAATTGCTTTTAAGTTCTTTTTAAAAGTTTCTTGGAATTTGCTTAATCCAGTAGCTAATGTTTTTAAAACACCATTCTTGTCATAACCATTCTCAACTTCTAAAATTATATAAAAATCAAAATAAATTTAAATTAGACAGTTAAAAACATTTTCAGAAACATCAATTATAAAAAAAACATTAGATAATTAATAATTCACTGAATATCTACAAACATTTAGAATTTAGATATACTATTCAAAGCACTACAAGAATTGTTAATTAGAAACGAAGTAAACTCAAACTAATACATGTACACATACACACACTCATATATATATATATATTGTAACCAGTTGGCTTACATAGCACACACTAATATAGTGTGTGTGCATAAATAGATATGTAAATAAAGGAAAAGTAAAAATAAACACAGGATAAATTTTTGTAGATATTTTTTTTTATATTTCCTAAAATAAAATAATAAGAATTAAAGGGTTAAATAACTCTGGGTTTAAAGTAAAATTTCATTATGAAATTAATATTTTTAAAAGATCTGAATAAATATAAATATTGTATTAATATTATTATTATTATTCTGATTTTGAAATGTAAAAACACCATACTTATTTTTGCAATTTTTTAATTAATTAAACAAATTTTTTCTCTATTAAAAATCCCCTAAGTAAAACATGTATATAGATTCCAAGGGATTAGAGAGATAAAAAATAAAATTCTGTTTTTAATCAAGGTGTTGTTATAACACCTCAGATGATTTTGTAAAAAGAGCTGATAAAAAATATCAGCCAGTCTGGATAAATAGTTTTTTGTAAGAAGGATCTGCTGAAAAGTTTGTCGCAATATTTTGTTGCAGCTTGTTGAAGTTTGCAGCAGTTGGTTTTAGCTGACTGTAGAGTTGACAGAATAGCTACTATGAATTAATATGGCTGAAGGCAGGACAGGAGATTCAGAGCTGCTACTATTTTTCTTCACAGGAGTTTTGATTTACTAGAAGCTGAGTCACTTCTGAATCAATAGCCTGAAAAAAAAGAGGACAAAATACCTAGCAGTGCTATACAGAGCTCCTATGAAGATCTAAGGGAGTACAGTCCAGTAGCTGCCCTATAGCTTACTGCAGACTTTTGATTCATGAGGCCAGGGTCACTTCAAATGGATCAACTAGCTGCTTAAATATGTTCTAGAAGACAGCTTGACAATTGCTTGGACTACAAAAGGAATCTCATGGTATGCCAACAAATTACCTGAATTATATACTTTTACCTGATGAGACAACAAACCTGAATTACATTTTTCTGCTGGACCAAAAACCAGGCTTACCAAGAGAAAGCTTGAAGAAATTGGTATATTTATGCTGCTGTTTATCTATAAGTGCAGGGAATCACAGATAATCATGTCACATGTATATACAGTGAGTTATTTTATTTTAATATTCATTAAAACAACTTATAAAATTATAAATTAATAACTTAATACAAAACACGTAAATAATTTGCTTGAGTCAAATGTCTAAAAGAAAGACGATTTGATATATATTTTTGAAGAAATTGTTTTGGTAATTCCTTTAAAAAAATGACATTAAAAGAAGAATATACAAATGCAAGCATAATTTTGTTTGAATTAAAATCGTAAAAGCAAATCTTTTAAATTGGTCTAAGAACGCTGATAATTAATCAACAAGTACCTGTCAAACAAAAGTTGACTTTATTTAGTTTGATAAAAAAAAGAACTTATAAACTGAAATTAAATTTTAAATTATATATTTTGTTTATACACATATATATATGTGAAATTTATGAGTTTTCCAAATGAATTAATTGTGAAAAAATTTAATATTATTGTAACAAGTTGAAATAGATAAAAGTCAGTGTGCGTGTACACATACACACTCATATATGTAAAATTATAATCATTTTTTTTTGTTAGTGAATATTAATTGTATATTATAAATTGCACATCTGTGCACATATATATGTAAACCATAGTAATAACATGAATTGTCAATTGTAATTTTGTAAATTAATGTAACAATTTAAATTTTGAATAGTAATTATGTAAATTACAAATGTAATAATTATTTTGTTTAATTGAAATGTCTTCATCATATGTCATAAAACGCCTGTCTGTGTGTATATATATATATATGTTTATAGAATCTAATTGAGAAATATTGTAAAACCATGTAATAACTTTAGTTGTGTATATAATTTTGTATATTTTTCAAAATCAGAGTCTTATCCTATAAGACCTTAAATATCTTTTTTTTGTTATTAATAAACTTGTATTTAATTGTTAAAATTGTATTCCATCATCTCTTGTTCACATACAGTAATAGAGCTTGTGTTCTCTGAGCTAGATTCAGACATGGATAAATGGGGATGTGTACTTAGTGCTTTGGGGCATCCAGAGATGATCAATCATCATCCTGGTTGGCGCAAAAGAGGATACTCTTTAAAGCCCATGCACTATTATTTTTTATTTTACTTTAGTCTTATTAAAAATTTAAGTTTATAGTTGGCCAGTACAAGTGGCCTGAGCATTGATGATGATCAGCATGTTTTAATGTCCCAGCATTATTGTTTAGATTTTCTGATTATTGTGTATTTTAATGGATGGGCACTAAGCTGGTGCATCCAAGTTATGTTTAAATAATTGCCCAAGCTGGCAAAGGCTCAGAAGTTAGCCTGGTCTAAAGAAGACCCATTTCCAATCCAGTCACAAGGTGGACTGTTGATTTTATTCTGATTTATTGTACTAATTTGTTTATTCCTATCAATGATGATAATGAATGGTTATTTCTCTTTAGTATTACTTACATTATAATTCTGGTCGATATATAATTGAATTTATAATTATGCTTTTAGTTGCTCTAATGAGTTAGCTGGCTGATCACTCAATGATCTCTCAGAGATTCTTTAATCTCATACTCTTATATCTTTAAATATTTACTTATAAGATAATTTTTCAAATTATTGATATTTGTATTCCATTAGATGGACTGTGAGTGCTGATGTGTTTCCATCACCCCAGTTTAATTTGAGTTTCCACCAACTTTATATCACCCACCCCATCCCATTCTATATATATATATATATATATATATATATATATATTGTACCGAGTTCGATCTGTTTACTAGCTCACTTACTCTGCAAGCTTAGTTTAGCTGGGTTACAACCTTATTTATAATAAATTTATAATCTTATATTATAAATATGACATGAATGAACTGGCACGTTCGAGCAGAGTGGAGAATACTATTGATAGCAGAGCTGTCAATAATACCCATGATCAGACCGAGCTATGCAATGCATAAGACGATCACATTTCCAGATCATGGCCCACCTCAACTGCTAGATTCAAACCCCTACTATCCAAATACTTTATATGTTTCGGAGTAAACCCCAGGCTCCAGCTAGTCTAAAACTAACATGTGAGAACAGTAGGCCCTTAATCCAGTGCTCGAAAAATCCTTTAACTAGCTCAGTCTATTTTTTAATTCAATAACAAGTTATTCCTTAACTAGTGGCAAAAAGAATTGACTGACAAAATAAAGCTTTAAGTATAAAAGACAGTTTGATTTAATTAACACTAATTATTAAAGTTTTAAACTACTTTAGATATTTTTTAATTAACATATACATTTAAGGTACTTATATATGACCATGCACACACATTTTAAATACACATAAAAATATAATCTAATAACATTAAATGACAAAGTATTAAATAGTATGATAAATATTAAATATAAGGCATTCAAACCAACACACACATCAATAGTTCTTTATGTGTCAATAGAATTCCTTTACTACTGACTCTGGAGGCTTTATGGACAGCAATGACTACTTTGAATTTATAAATGGAAATAAGAAAGTTATTAAATACCTAGGTTTTTGGAGCGTGGAGATTTTGGTTGTTTGCTTTCTGTGTTTCCAGTGTGTTTCTGAATTGTTTTATTACCAGCTGGCTGGTTTTATACTTCTGCAGAGGATTCTTGTTGATTGACGATCCTGGTTACTTTTTTTTATTAATGTTGATAATGGTTATTTATTTCATGGCACTATTATTATTCAAACAGTAGATACTTGGGTAACTCTCACTTATTGGGCAGCTGTTACTTCATCTCAGGCAGAGTACTGGTATTTGGACAAGGTTTGAAGTTCATCGTATGTTCTGATGAAGCTATTAACACTGCATAACTGATTGACAAATTGAACTCATAGATTGACTGATCAAAACTAAAAACTTTATACTGTTTTTTAAACTCAGCTGTTTCTCAAACACAACTAACTGTGTGATAAAAATTGACTATTTATACATAAGATGTGTTGTCATTTTGATATCTTCCAGCTATATGTATTGTTGAAGTTCTTTTCCTTGTATTCTTCTGAGATAAGCTTTTAATCCTGTTGTTGGAGATATTAATTAGCAGGCCTGCAAATGTGTTATTACATTTTTGATTAGTAGACATCGCTGTGTTTTTAAATATAATTTTCCTTTATTTCATTTTAACACACACGTATTGATGCAATGTTCATAATCACACATATATATTTTATAAATAAGCATTCATCATTTACGCACATGTATATTTTATTAACAATCATTCATTATTTAGTTTTTAAGATGACCTTTTTCTTTACTTAAATATAAAGAGATTTATATATTTAAACTTTAAGTTATATTTCAACTAATAATAATAAACATTTTAACTTCTTTTAATTTTATGTAACTATGAATTAATTATTTCTAGCAAAACTTTTTAAACTTAAAACTTTTAGTTTGACATTTCTAAAGCAAACCCCTGCCCCTCTTTTAATTAATTAATTGTAACTTTTATTTCAAAAACTCTTTGACTTTTAAATTTATGTTTTTGACAGCAATAAAAAAAGTCCTAAACTTTTAAATACTATTATCTTTTAACGAAAGATTTTTGTTTTAATAATTTTTAGATAAAATTATTATGTGCCAATACAATGTTGGTACATTACACCGCCCTTCATTTGAGAGTAAAATGCATCATTTTTGACCATTTTATCTCAGAACTTTAATTCTTTATTCTGAAATTATTTACTATTTTATTACGATCCTTTATTATACAAATATTTTATTTGACTTAATTACTTTCAATCATTTATTTACTTCCTTTTATTAACTTGCATATATTCAAAAACTATTTTATTTTATTATGATTCATTCTTTATTATTTTACTATGGATATGTTATTTATTTATTTAATTTAATCACTTTAATTAAACCCTTTATTTTATTCATTTATTTAATCCTACAAATATTATTTTTAAATCATTCATTTGACTTATTTATTTAACTTGATGTTATTGATTTTTTTTTATATTTGAACTGTTTATTTACGAGCATTTCTTCTTAATTAATGTGCATGGTGACAAAAAATCTTTTATTCAATGAAGCCTTATTGTTATTATTATTACTCCCAAACATTTCATTTAGTATTATTACCACCTGTCCAGTGGCTGTTTTCTCTTTTCACTAACCTCAATGACCAGGTGTTATATGTTCCCCTTTCCTCCATCCCCTGTGCTAATACAAATGCATTATTACTGAATTGCTGCTTCATTATATAGGGGCCCTTGTATATTGGCTGGAATTTCTTGTATATATGTTTTTCAGGATGACTCACCAGATGAACTCTCACCATGACCTCATCTCCCCTCCTGAATATGGCCTTAGGTCTTACCTGCCTCTTCTGCTATAGTATGCCCATTTTTCTTAACTATTTAAGTGTTTGCTTAGCATCACTTTTCTGGTCAATTGGATTCATCCCCACTGGCAGTTTAGTCTCAAATGGATACGGAATATTTCTTCCAAAATGTAGCTGAACAGATTCAAATCATGTAGACTTATTTCTTGACCAGTTTATCATGTTGACTATTCATGGGGTTTATTTCACCCATTTGTGATGATCATCCTGTATATAAACCCGAAATAAATGCCCGAACTCTCTCATAATCTATTCACATGGATTAGACTGAGGGTTACGAATCGACATAAGTATGTCTTATCCCATGCCTGTCCATCCATTTCTTCCATTTTCTAGATACAAAGGGCATTCCATGATCTGATAGAATTTTGTTGGGAATTCCTACAGTCTTGAAGTATTGTTGCTCCAAAACCTGAATAGTTTGTTTTGTGTTAGCTTGAGCTACTAGATATGCCACTACAAGATTCGAAAACATGTCATATGTCACCATGAAATACTTCATTTTATGAAATGGAGGCAGAGGTCCATAGAAGTCTATCACTAGTAAGCTGTTTGGACATTGGGCATATATTGGTTACAACGGCCCTACTCCTGATGTGTTAGAAAGCTTGGTGGCTGAACATACGGTGTATCTACCAATAATGTCTGCAATATTGGCATTCATTCCTGGCCAGTAAACCCAATGGCTCAGCCATCCTTCCACTTTATTTGCCCCATAATGTCCATAAGTGTTATGTGCATATTTAATTATTTGCTTCCTCATGGCGACCTGAAGAATAACATGTATTTTTTTTGTAATACATGCTGTAAGAGTCCTCCCTTTAAGCAACAGTGATTTCAGTCCCTCCACAGCAGATTATTAGCCATTTTTGTTACAAGCTGATTGCGTAAATACTCCATTATTTATTTGCAATTGTTATCTTCCTCTTGCTGCTCCTTTAATCTATGCAAATAATCTATCCCATTTCTTTTATATATTTTGGTGGCAGCTATATACACTCTGTCACAACTCAAGCATTGTTCTTGAGCTACCGTATATCGGCTTAAAGTGTCTGCCACAATATTTTCTTTGCCATGACAGTAAGCCATGTTGTAATTAAATTCTTGCAGGAACAAGTTCCATCTTATTAGACTGCTATTATTCAGGAAGCTATGATTAATAAATTCAAGGCTCTTATGGTCAATTATTACTACCACTACAAGAGCCTACTAAATACTGCCAGAATTTCTTGAATGCCCACACAACAGCCAGGGCTTCCTTCTCAGTTACAGTGCAATTCACTTCCAGTCTTTTTAGTAAATGGCTAATGAAACAAAGAACTCTGTGTTGCCTGCATTCCTGTAGCTGAAACAGCATAGCCTCCAATCCAAATCCACTGCTGTCTGTTTGTACAAAGAATGGTATGTCGAAAGCAGGATATGACAGCATAACTTTATTTAAAAATCCCACCTTCATACTCTAAAAAATATGGTCATGCTATTCATTCCACACCCACAGTTTTCCTTTTCTTAATAACTGCAGTAATGGCTCCATGTCAAGTGAAAAATTTCTATAAAATTGTTTATAAAAATTACATAGTCCGAGAAAAGATTTAATATGTTTTTTATTCCTGGACATGGGAAATTCCTGAATTGCTCAGATTTTTTCAGGATTAGGTAATATTCCTCTTTTGGTAATTATATGACCTAAAAATTTGACCTCGTCAGTCATTATCTTACTCTTGTTTAAATTAATTTGAATCCTTTTTCTGCATCATAATCATTTAATATAACATGTTGGAAAATTATATTGTATTTACAAAGAAGTTGTTACTGCATAACAGTGAATAGTAAAACATTTTAGATAATTATATTGTACCAATATTAAATTCTGCTACATCACAGTAATATATTATGTAGAAAAATGCACCGTAACTACACTGAATATTTTGTTACATTTCATAAAAAGTATTATAACAGATTAGAAATACCTATATAATAAATACACAGAAGTCTTCTAAATCTTAATAAATAGTGTAACATGTCATAAGACTGTACTGTAACTATACTAAATTTTCAGTTGCATAGAAATGGATAGCAATTAAAATGATGACTTTATTATAGCTAAGTGATAAGATAACATGTTAGAAAATTATATTAAAATGACCATGGTGTTTTTGTTTGTAACTATGCAAAAGTAAATGATGTATGTCACAGAATAATATAATAATATCACAGTAATAAAGTCTTTGCTACATCATAATAACTGATATATCATGTTAGATTATTTCTTCAACTTTTGTTTGCCAAATCTGATATATTTTGTAAAATATTTGTGATTGGTCAATTTTAATAATATTCTTATTTTGATTTATTTGCAAACCATTATATAATATTTTCATTAGTGCATAAAATTTCTATGTTGGTTAGTCTTTATTTGATAAATAATTTTGCTTTTTCTAATTAATAAATATTGTCTAAAATATAATTAATAATTAAAATGACAAAATTTTAAAATTAAACATGAACTACATAGCTCACACAAATAAATAATGACAGATACATATCCACATTTGCTAAAGGCCCTGTGCATACCATGTAATTTGACACTATATATATGCACAAATATAATTATAAACTTATAATAATATTGCTATTAAAATAATTGTTTTGTAACTACTCACTTTTTATTTATGAAATTTCTATAACAAGTGTAAAAGTTAAAAAAGTAAATGTTTTTATAATGATAAACGTTATTTTATACGTTTCATAAAAGACAAACAAACAAATATTTAAACTTGTTACATATAATATATTGAAAAGAATTTGTATTTCAATAATTTTACTATAAATAAAATTGCAAAATATAATTCCTCTCCCTTTTTTGCTTTCATCAAGAGCAACAAAAATGGAAAAATTGACTCATGTTAGATTACGAATGATATTGAGAGGGGTGTTTGGAAGATTGAAATGAAAGAATTATTATGTTCTGCTTGATAATTTATTCAGCTCAGTAAAGAGATGAATTTAAAATATAAAAATTTGTAAATTAATTTGCAGCTGAATATAGTAAAATTAGAAGGCAAAGAAAATATTAAAATGAAACAGATGTTATTGTTTACTTTAATTTTTTTTCATTATTTTAGTTAGATAATATTGTTCATGGCAAGTTTCTCCATTATTTGTATTCATTAAAAAGCCTCACTACCCATTCTCATTCTAAAATAAAATAAAAATCAAGAAACAATAATGTCCAAATCTTACAATCCAATTATCAAATTTAATGTAGTTTATATTTTCATAAGACATAACTTATTTTATATAATAGTTGTGCTTTCTTTAAAAAACATAAAGAGTCATTCTTATAAAAATTTGTTTTATAATAATATTTTGTTTGTTTTAGTCTATCTGATAACAAAATTTGAAAATGGAAAAATTGAGAGAAGTAATAAAATGCGCTTTAGAATCAAAAAATAAAAACTGATTATAAAGCTAAAAATATCCCCATAATTAATTACAAACTGTTACCATATGTCAAATCAGACCACATTCTCTAAACCTTTCAACATGTTGCTCTATGTTTTGAATTTAATAGCTATATCCTCTTTTAAATGAATTGATTTTATTGAGTTGTATCTCTGTTTGATACTGCAAACAGGCTTTTCCCCCAAAAAACTTCTTGATATTTTTATCTCCAAGTATTGGCCAATACAATTTCTTTTTGCTTCATGAATAACATTTTTTACATTTTATTTATATATTTTTTGTTTTTGATCATATTTTTTTTTCCAAACTTACTATTTCCATTTCTCTTCATTTATCTGCAAACAATGTATTAAAGCAAAGATTTTTATGTAGAAAAATAATGAAATATCATTTAAATCATTAACTTCTGTTACAATTCCTTTCAGAAAGTTAAGTCTATGTCTTCAAAAACACTGTTGGCTTATTGTCAAGTTATTTCTTATTTTTTCATGTACAAATATCTACATTTATTCAAGTATAAAAATGTACATTTATTTAAGTACTTCTCTTCAGAAAAATCATAACTTTGCTTAGGTACCTTCATGTAAAGGGAATCAAACATGAATTATTCCTGAGTTGAAATACTGAGGCAATGGATCCAAAAGAGTGTGATGAGATGTAGATGAACTGAACCAAATTACATCTAAATTTAATAAATGAGTATCAAGCTAGACTATTGAATGTGGATGTAATCTTAGGTCATGTATTTTGTTATGCTGTTTCCAGTATCCTACCAAAGACTCTTGGTATTCCTGTAGTAACATGAAATCCCCTCTTATAACATCATTGAGATGGACCATTACAATACAAATTACATTAGTAGATCAATCTGTTAAAAATACTTATAAAATAAATTTTGTGAAGGCAAAATAACTGATGAGGAATAAGATTAATTGAAGATTATTTAGCCTTTCTTAAATCAAGTCATCTGCCTGGGGGTTTCATTTTATTTGGACTCAATACCAGATTAGAAAGTATCTGCCTGGAGGGCCATTGTGTGCAGCTTAGGAAGTCATATTTACCAAACAAGATAGTGGTGTCCAATCTGGGTGAGCTGGTTCTTTCCTTCAATTTTCTTTTTTGAAAACATTATGCTGGCTGTTGTAAATTGGCCTCATGGGTTATGATCTCCTGAACATGAATTTGATCTGAGAATAATGCTATTTGAATAAACTCCATTAATGCTAAAAATTTTGTTTCTACAATGTAAAGTAAGGAGAATATGATGTGATTTTTCAACATACCTATTTTCTCATTCTTTAGAAATGTGGAAGATTCTTAGCTGGTCATTCTCAGTTTTATGAAAATCTAAAAGATGATATTTGCTTTGGTACTTTTTTGTTGTATTACACCATCATGAAAGTTGATGGTGATGTGTTCAACATTATAATGGTATATAACAAACCTCTTTTACATGATAATAAGTATGACCAGAGTTTACATCCATAAATAAGTATTCCACATTCAGTTGTATTATTTTTAGGACATTTATCTTTGATCTTATTGAAAGTGCCAATCTTATATCTTTTGTTATCAAATGCCATCATTTATGTTGTAAGGTCATATTTGTGACAATCATTTGGTACAAGTTATGAACTAGTTTGTTTTTGATCCTCTGTGGCAATAATGTCCATGTCATGATCATGTTTTTTTGTTTCTAATGATGTTACTGTTTTGATTTCTTGTACTTTTCTTTCTGCAGTATCATACTTCTCACACACTTTTTGCAATACTTATGTACTATATTGATTTTGCTTCATGTTAATGCCTCTTTATGTTTTTTATGAGCCTTTATTTCATAATATTTATGTTCCATTTTTACAGTCATATAGTCATATACTTGTTCTAGTTTCTGTTCTGATTCTATCCAATTCTTTATTTTTTTAATCATTTAAAACATTTTTCTCAAAGCTTTGTCATGTTTATACTTGAGGTTGTGTGGATTTTTAAGTGTGACTTCTGTACTGATAGTACATTTAAAATTTCCACATTCAAAATTATCACAAAAAATTTCATTTTGTTTATTTTCCACTAAATTCGATAATCACCACGGATACTTCAAGTTAGCATTCATCATTGAATCCTATCAGTTCATCCATTATATTTGACATCCTGCTTTGTGATTTACCTATATTAACATATAAAATTTCTATGTATAACTCAAACAAAATTTCTACCAACAGAAAGGAGAAATGAAAAATTCCAAACTTTATTATAGGTTGACCACCCTCTTTTACTCTAAAACTAAAACTGTAATAAACAAGCTAATTATTGACTTTAAGTCAAGCCAAGGAGGATAAATTTTCACAATTACTTACTGATATACACATATGCTTAAAGATTTTATAGACATACTCATCCTATCATAAACCATTAACCTATCTTTGTTTCCAAAATACTGGAAATTTTTTTTATTTATTAATTAATAACTTACAAAAAATGGCTTATGCCTTAGGTAGAATAAACTAAAATAAAAATTTATATCTTAAGCACAAAAAAACTCTCAAATTTTAGAAATACAAAAGAATTGATTCTAATTCATGGGTGTGTGATTAGTATAATACTCATTACTCATGTTGGATGCCAGATAATATATATATATATTCTAACCGTGCCCGCCGTCGACCTCGTACCTCCACTTACAAATAAATAGATTACTATATTTAACGTCACCGGGTTCTAGCTCTAATAATTAAATATTAGATTAAAAAATGTTTTACTAGCTCAAATTTCTTAAAATTAGCTTAGGTTCTGTTTTAAAGTAAATTAACATAAAGATTTAATGTATTCATGAGACGAGAAGTGGAAATACGAGTTGGCAAGGTAGATCACATTGAGCCAATATCCCACAGGATACCACCTCAATGGCACAAGAACACTATCCCCCCTTTATACTATTATTTCAAATAATAACTACATAGTATTCTTATGACTTTCACAACGTCTACTTACTAAGACTCATTTAATAACTATAATATTAATTCTGTTATCTTTAATAATAATAATCATCATCTAGCTCAATAAATTATAATCTCAGGTTCTTAATCTTTATTTATACTTCAACAAAATGCAGTAGCACATATGGTAAGGGATTTTATGCCATATCTACTACACTGCAATTAATAACAATAATGATTACAATCTTTCTTACTTAATCAAATTGGTATAAATTTCTTTTATTGCAAATTTATTACCATAATAAATCAATCAATATCAATATCATCTTTTGTCTTTAAACAATAAAGTAAACTAAGAAGTGGTAGTGTTTAGATAATCTGATAAATAAAGTAAGTGGCAATTAATAGCATATAATTTATCAAAATATTAGGATAGTGGATTTATGACCAATAACTTAATGCAATTTTATAATTACTTAATTATAAGAACATCAATAATAATTAAGATTAAACATATTTTTAGTTATCTTTTGTGCAAAATGTACTTCAGTGGTTGTGAAAACATTCTGTGAATTTGTACCATGATGTAGTAAAAACAATACCCAGACACAAGTTTTAATAAAACAAATTTAACAAAGTTTATTAACATCAAATAAATTTAAGTAAAATAAAACAAATCTATTTATATCTTATTTACAATGGATATCCTTCTTTCCTTACACATGACAAATGTTAATTCTACAATTTTGTACTTCTTTATAGTTAATCCAATCATTATACATTTTAAAAATTATTTTAGTTATTTTCTTTAGGTTTATCACACTATTTATTTGAACTACTTATGGGTAACAACATTTTTTACCTTTTAAATATACTAAATTTACAATATTCTAAATTATTTTTGTGGATCAATATTTTATAACGTCACACTTTATAATCAATATGGTCTTAAAAAAAAGAAAATTTATATTTCTTGTTACTTTAAACAAATTACACAGCATATTATTAAATATTATGATTAACTTTAATGTTTGTTCTCCTATGCTCATATAAATTATAATGCGTTTTTGCATAAGCCATACTCCTGTATAATATTATAATGTGTTTAAATATCACCCTGTTACAATTTCAAATATATGATAATAATTATCGAGTGTTATAGTATTTTTAAATATGCAACACTTATCTCTTTAAAATATAATTAATAATAAAAAGAGCGTGAAAATATATTTTAATATTTTGTATATTTTCATTTGATATACTTTTACAAAAAAATATAGTTTATTTCTAAGTTAAAATGATTCTATAACTTCTTCCATTATTTAGGACATCTGTATCTTTCTTTCAATGGTTATAATCTATTCTTAGTTAACTCTTAACTATTCTTATTCCAAGTAAAATCATAACATACATTCTAAAATATCTATTGTTTTCCCTTCAATAAAACCTATCATATACAATGTAGTAGCACGAAATACAGATTAAGATAGCGAAAGATGTATAGGATATTGGGAAGAAAGATGGATAACTTGTTTTCAATGTACTTCAAGAATGCATGGAACAGTGTGAACAGGTTCGACATTTATTGTCTATTAACCCTTAAGATAAGAAAGTGATGTGGCAGCTATTTATTCAGCTTTACCAAACATCAAGGCAACTCACACGAAATATAAAATAACACTGTCCAAGACAACATGTGTATCAGTCGTAGGGCTACGTTAACTACGCTGATTATCACCTATAAAACGAAATGTGGATCAGCCATAGGGCTATGTTAACTATGCTGATTCTCTCACAAAACTACTTATTTCCATTCCCTGTATCATCCTAGATTTTCATACATCATCTTGGTTTCCAAATCACCCCTGTACTCCCAAGTCACTACTTAAATTATCTCTCTAGATTTTCACTATATCAAACATCGATAAATACAAACAACTTTTAAAAAAAACAACAAACAAGATTCGCGAATATGAAAATCATTTCTCTATTCCTTAAGAATAATTTATCTCGCTTTATAACACTGTATGTTCATTACCTACATTTTTGTTAAAACAATATTCAAACATCCCAATAGGAAAAATTAATAGAAAATGTAATATAATCATCGATTATATTAAATTATTATTTATCAACAAATAAAATGACTATCATATGCATATTTTCAAAAATCTAATCACATCTCAAAATGTTTCAATGTGTTGTTTAAATGCATTTTACAATAATAGTAATAATAAAACTTTTGTACTACATTCATTCAATTTTCGGCTGATCTAAATAAATAAAACATACATTATATCATCAATAATTATAAATGTTACCAAAAAACAATTGTTATCTTCGGATTAGGCTTTGCAGTAGGTTTCTTTTCCTTCCTTCGAGCATCGCAAATATACAATTACACACATACAATTTTATTAAAAAAACATTCAAAATCAAACATATTTCATATAATATTATATATACCAAAATTAATGTATTTTGTTTCCCTATCGTTTTCTGAAACCTAATGCTTATAATAATAATAAAAAATAATTCAAACCATAATTAAATATTTTTCTGACGGTAAATCTTGTTTAGTCCCATAATATTACTCTTCTTCTTTTATCTGAATGTTCTCCATTATGACTCTCAAAGTTTTAAAATAACTTGGTTCATTTAATAAATTTGTTTAGACGATCTTTAATTTTAGCTTTTAGCATCAGATTATTAAAATATATTTTAGTTATTTCTCCCTCGAAGTTTTTTTTTTAATGTTCTGGCAAATATTCCCTCGGCGCGTCGATGCATTTTTCTCCTTTTTAATTAGACTACGAATATTTAATACTTTAGGTACCAATTGCGTTTTATGGATCCAATATTTTTTATATTCCTCTTCCGTATTTTTCTTTATACAAATATTTCTCTTTAGCAAGCTTTATTTCATTCATTCTTAATTTTATGTACATTATTTTTTGATCTTTAACTATTTTTTTTTTTAGAGTATACTTCTTTTTCGGGTCATCTTAAAGAAAGCAATTCCAATAATTTTAATTTTAAAATTATATTTGTCCATTTATTCTTAGATGAATCATAATGATTTTTATATTTTATTCTCTTTCTGAACTTTGCGCACAATGTCTTTTCATCTATATTACATGCGTAAAAGCAGTTTCCTTTGGATACACTATATAAGCGGTATCAATGAACAATATAAACAATTTTGAAATGTTATAAACTTTAAAACTGGTTTTAAAGAATCTATCCATATTTTTTACTGAAAATTCCGACTGTACTTCTATAGAATTCACTGGCAGGTTCGATTAAGTTAGTGATACATAATTTATGAAAACTTTAAAAATATTTATTTTAAGACTCTCTTTATCCTTTTAATTTATCTTTCAAAATTGTTTATATTGTTCATTGATACCGCTTATATAGTGTATCCAAAGGAAACTTCTTTACGCGTGTAATATAGTGAACATTGTGCGCAAGTTCAGAAGAGAAAAAATATAAAAATCATTATGATTCATCTAAATAAATGGACAAATATAATTTTAAAATTAAAATTATTGGAATTGCTTTCTTAGATGCCCGAAAGGATATCTCTAGAAAAAAAATAGTTAAAGATCAAAAAATAATGTACATAAAATTAAGAATGAATGAAATAAAGCTTGCTAAAGAGAAATATTTGATAAAGAAAAATACGGAAGAGGAATATAAAAAAATATTGGATCCATAAAACGCAATTGGTACCTAAAGTATTAAATATTCGTAGTCTAATTAAAAAGGAGAAAGATGCATCGAGCACCAGGGAATATCTGCCAGAACATTAAAAAAAAACTTCGAGAAACTAACTAAAATATATTTTAATAATCTGATGCTAAAAGCTAAAATTAAAGATCGTCTAAACAAATTTATTAAATGAACCAAGTTATTTTAAAACTTTGAGAGTCATAATGGAGAACATTCAGATAAAAGAAGAGTAATATTATGGGACTAAACAAGATTTACCATCAGAAAAATATTTAATTATGGTTTGAATTATTTTTTATTATTATTATAAGCATTAGGTTTCAGAAAACGATAAGGAAACAAAATACATTAATTTTGGTATATATAATATTATATGAAATATGTTTGATTTTGAATGTTTTTTAATAAAATTGTATGTGTGTAATTATATATTTGCGATGCTCGAAGGAAGGAAAAGAAGCCTACTGCAAAGCCTAATCCGAAGATAACAATTGTTTTTGGTAACATTTATAATTATTGATGATATAATGTATGTTTTATTTATTTAGATCAGTTGAAAATTGAATGAATGTAGTACAAAAGTTTTATTATTATTATTATTGTAAAACACATTTAAACAACGCATTGAAACATTTTGAGATGTGATTAGATTTTTGAAAATATGCATACGATAGTCATTTACTTGTTGATAAATAATAATTTAATATAATCGATGATTATATTACATTTTCTATTAATTTTCCTATTGGATGTTTGAATATTGTTTTAACAAAAATGTAGGTAATGAATATACAGTATTATAAAGCGAGATAAATTATTCTTAAGGAATAGAGAATGATTTTC